>CAMZMU010000035.1:35400526-35668292 GCA_947311845.1 Poa pratensis | reverse complement strand
GAACTTGCAGAAGGACTACCACTAGCTGGAAGTTTGGAACTTGGGTCTAGCTTCTGATTCTGATTTCCTTGCGACATCTCTCATATCTCCAATCATAAAAGGATTCACAACAAAAGTGAAGAGTCATGTCGGTTGGCACTATCACGACCACTCAAAGGTGGATAAGGGCTTCTTTGGATCAAAGGAATTTCATAGCATGTTTGAAGGATTTGATTCTGAGTTTTTCCTGCATAGGTCTTTCGTAGGGATTCCTTTGCAATCTATTTTGGAGGAAGTTCTTTATGCAATCAAACCTCTTGCGACAATTTCTGTTTTTTTTCTGTGTTGTGTCAAACACTCTTTGATGCTAATGCCTGTAATATCTGACCCTATAGGATTTCAAGAGTGCTTGACATCCCAATCCCGTGTTTTCCTATTCTCGTGTTTTAGGAATCCTCTGTATATACCTATTTCTTATTTCTCACTTCATGTTAATTGCTTTGGGTAAGAATCATCATGTTAATTCAATTTAGACTTTACATGATAGGGCCTATTCTATAAATCTTTGTGAATACCTTGTTGCCTAATGCTTTATCGACACCCCAAGAAAAAGGAGTTAGCCTACACCAAACCATATCCTCTTCCCCTACTGTCCATGCCACCCCATTGCACACAATGCCTTCAATCTCCACAGCTTAGGTCGCGTTATCCACAATGTTGTCTTGTTTCATTCGAAAAAACAGAAGAGGTGTTATCAAGAATATAGTGTGTCATCATAAAGGCATTTAGATTCTTTTTGAAATGACTATCTATCTTCGTACTATAAAAACCATGTTACGTCGTCTTTTCTGGGACTTGATCTAGATTCTTAACTGCTGCTTTAGTATACTGATGTTGATTATAGTGATTTGTTTTTGAAAATTTTGGGTTATAAAATCCTACTTGCGATATGCCAATACATGTAGGATCAACAAACAATGCTATCAAAGAATAGTTGATAATTCGAGATTTAGTGTAGTATAATTACAACCCTATAGCTTCAATCTGGGTCTAATTGAGGACCATGATTTTTATTAGGCCAAAAAGCCACTCAAGGTTCTTAATTTTCTCTTTTGGTTCCCAGATCTGTTTAAGAAATGCAATATCTTTTTCATTCACATGTATGTTCTGGCCCACCTGCTTGTATTTTGGAGAGTTCAGTAATACAATTTCAGCTCATAAAAAGATGCCCAAGTATTAATAACCCCTTAAAAATTTGTAGCAATGGTATTATCTTACAGTTTATGCTAATGTGTAGTTGTCCTCCCTCATGTCGTTCCAAGTTTTTTGGCCGGGTCTCCAGCAGGCAGCCCACAGCTCTGGATATTATTATTCAGACCAATAAAAAGGGCAGCCCCGGTGCAGTAGCGGGGAAGGGTCCGACTACTTTGGGTCTTTAGTACGCAGCCTTTCCCTGCATTTCTGCAAGAGGCTGTTTCCAGGACTTGAACCCGTGACCTCATGGTTACAAGGCAGCAGCTTTTACCGATGCGCCAAGGCTCCCCTTCATATTATTATTCAGACCAATCTGTTAGTAAAAATAAATTTGTAATATTATTAACATATTTTTAGTGGAAAATCAAGTTATGGGATTTTGCTTGAGAAATTCAAATAACTCACTATATATCAGTATTCAAAGTTAAAAGTTTGATTGCACACATTCTAGGTCGTCGGCTATTTCTGAACAGAAGTAATATTTATTTGAAGCAACCTTACCTTAACCTTAACAAAGCCTTTTGTCCCAAACAAGTTGGGGTAGGCTAGATATGAAACCTTGTCACGAGGACATCTCAGGAGGTCACCCATCCTGGTACTACTCTCGCCCAAATGGGTTTCATATTCATGGGACTGGCTAGTTTTTACGTTGGCTCGCCAAGCCTATTACAACCCTTAGATATGAAACCTTTCATGAGGACTTTCCAGGAGGTCACCCACCCTAGTACTACTCTCGTGGGTTTCATATCCATGGGAAGCAAGCATGGTGTATTTTCTTTGCAACATACTGAAGCTAAAAAGTATGGTATACTTTGCTTAAGTTTGGTCTCTAATATTACTGTCCATGACAAAGCAAGTTAGCTTCAGTATTGTGTTCTCATCTCAATGTTTGTGCTGCTTATCTTGTAAACTATTATTCCATCATCAATATCTGCTCTATCCTTGGTATGCTCTCATGTACTAATTTCTAATACTGAGAGCTTTGTAGTTCTTTGCGTCTGAGCCTTATGCATGTGATCCATCAAGCTTGCCAACATATCCACCAAGCAAGGAGATGGATGCTAAGTTGAGAGATGAAGAGGCTAGAAGGTGTGTTCATTTATCCTGTCCTTTTTTTACTGGACTTGCATGCTAGTGTTTTAATCATTTTCTGGTGCATTGTTTATTTATCCAGCTTCTTTTTGTGCTGAAATTGTCCTTCGTTATGTATGAATAATTTCGTAATGAAATAGGGAAGTGTATGTTCACATGCATGTGGCATGATACTATATGCGTCATGTTAGCTTGTACACGCCAGTTAGTTACAACCACCTACGTTGTTTCATCTTATCCACTTCATGGGTTGCATAAATGAGAAGTTGTGCTAGTTAGAGGGAGTTATCGAGTGATTAGTGGTGAATAACATCCGTTATTCACATAGCTAACGATATTCTCATATCCCCTGGAAAAAGATGGAGGGGTGTGGTGAAAGGACACGGATGTCGCCTAGAGGGGGTGAATAGGCGATTTAAAATTCTTTATGGTTTAGGCTTGAATAAATGTGGAATAAAACTAGTGTTTAATTTATCAAGCACGAAACCTAAACAAGCTAGGTTTACCTATGTGCACCAACAACTTATGCTAAACAATATAAGCAAATATGTGATAGCAAGATATATTACTTCAAGCTCGATGGCTATCACAAAGTAAATAGCATAAGTAAGAAGCTCGAGTATAGAAATACCGAGGCACTTGGAGACGATGATTTATCTCGAAGTTCACTTCCCAATGGAAGCTACGTCTCCGTTGGAGTGGTGCCGAGTCACAAAGTGATCACCGAATAGCCGTCAAATGGCACACCGTAATCTCCTTCGTGCCTCCACCAATGCGGAGTGCCACGAACCACTATGGGACACTTAAGGGTGGTCACCGAACCCGTACAAGGATGAGGCACACTCCACAACTTAATTGGAGGCTCTCACCGAATTCCCGCAGCTCCCAAAGCCACAAGAATCACAAGGTTGGGGCGCGTCTCCACAACTTAATTGGAGGCTCCCAACAATCTCGCGAGCCACCAAAACTCCGAGATCAACTAGGACCGTCTAGGGCACTCCAAGTACCCAAGAGGACAAGCTCTAGGGCACCCCAAATACCCAAGAGTAACAAGCTTCTCAATTTCGATTTCCACGTATCACCGTGGAGAACTCAAATCGATGCAACCGATGCAATGGGCAAGAACACAAGAAGTGCTCAAAATCCTTCACTCTCAAATCCCACCAAAAGCAACTAATGCTTGTGGGGGGAGAAGAGAGGAAGAACAAGGAAGAACTCAACAAATGGAACTTCAAGATCTAGATCCAAAGGCTTCCCCTCACTTAGAGGAGAGATGGATTGGTGGAACAATAGATCTAGGTCTTCTCCTTCAATCCTCCAAAGATCAACGAGTTTGGGTGGGGGATTGGAGATCTAGTAGTTTTGAGCTTGCAACAATGGAGGAGAGAGAAAACAAATCGGGCTGGGCAGAGCTGGCTGGCTGGAGGTAGGTGGAGGGGTATACCCCTCCCAGAAAAAGAGCCGTTGCAACCAGTTTAACACCGGAGACTCCGGCCCAAGTGACCGGAGACTCTGGCCTGGAGCGGATACTCCGGCCCCCACCAGGGGGTGAACCACTTCAGCCACGGAGCAGCTCGGGCAAAGATTCCGGCCACAGGGGCCGGAAACTCCGGACCAGGGGCGGAGACTCCGGCCCAAGGGCCGGATACTCCGGCCTAGGCCAGGAGCTGAACCTCAAAAACACTCTCCGAGAAAAAGCTCGAGTCGGAGACTCCGGTCCTGGGCACCGGAGACTCCGGCCTGGAAAACAGCAAAACTGCAAACTCAATAACTTTTGCGAGAAAACTCCAAATGAGATGAAACCAACTTTGTTGTAAAGATAACGACGAGAGCTTTGCTACAAAAAGTGGGAATATTAAGAACCATAAAAGAGTTAAGTTGACACACATATGAAGGTGTGGAACTTTCCTCACGGATAAACCGATAATATTTCCGACACGAAAACGCAACAAGTTTTCAAACAAAAATCCGTTTTCGAAGAACTTGGGCTTGTCATGAAGATCACGACAAGAACCAAAACCCAACTAGGAGAAAAACCAAATAAGAACCAAGAAAATGATGATGCCAAGTATGCAAAGGTTTGAGCTCTCTCCAACTGATACGCTTAAGCTTTAGTCGAGAGCCCCTCTCGATAGTACGGTATCTATCCTATAACCCGGTCTCCCGACTAACAACATGAGACCGGTAAAATAGAAACCCTATCAAGATCATACCTTTGCCTTGCGCATTCCACTTGACTAGATGATGACGATCTTAATCTTCTCAAGTGAACCACCTTTTTGATTGCGCTTCGCTTGGTGAAGATCCACATATTTCTCCCCCATACTCCACTATGGGAGAGCCTCTCATCGACACATCTTCACTTGACCATTATCTCAAATGGGTGGCAAGCTTCAAACATATAATATCTTCGAGATACTTCTCTTGAACTTGCACAACTCAAGCTTGATGACGATCACCACTTGACGTCGTCCTTCATGGGCTATATGAAATCTTCATTTGATGCTAGCCCGTAGAACCTAACCGTACATATAAATTCCACACACATATCATGGGTTAGTTCACAAAGCTATATGGACAATTGCTTACCATACCAAGAGATACATGATCCCACTTGGTACATCTTTTAGCTTTGTGAGTTGATCAATATCTTGATCAACCTTGTATCTTTTCTTCTCTTTTCAATAGACGATGTCTTGAAAAAAACATGAATGATCACTAATCCTTTTCTTCAAGACATACTTGCAATATGCTCAACTCACATATGACCAAACATCGGATAACTCCTCGAATAACAACTTGGTCATCACATACTCTTCTTCTTGATCATATCAAGTATATATCCATACACCTCGATGATCTTGATGCCAAATACTTCATTATATCAATATATTCAAGGCATCAACCTTGAATCCAACATATGGAGTTCAAGCATGGTCTATGGACAAACACTACAAGTATAACTCAATGCAACCATTAGTCCATAGGGATTGTCATTAATTACCAAAACCACACATGGGACGCCATGCCCTTTCATGTGGAGACCTGGACTAGCTGTGAAATACCCGATTATGCTTAACACAACGATCCCGTGATCAGTCTGTCGTTGCACATAGTCCGAACTGAATATCAAAGTTTACATCCATTACAATACTGAATTCAAAGTCTGACAAATACGGTCATACAGACCAAGTCTTACATAGGTGCCTTCAAGGGCCAAACTTAAACATGCAGCGAAACTACGGTAGTCGACCAAAACGCGTCTTGACACCCGACAGGCAGCTGACTTATGAAAATCCCTAGTTCGCGTCACCGGCACCGTATTCCTCCTCGGCATAGTGTTCCTCGAAATCTGGCATCGCAATAATGCCAGGGATGAAACCATTATGAGTACATTTGAATGTACTTCGCAAACTACCCCCGACATGAGTATGCACTAGCATCATTTTTTAATTATGAGAAAACTTTTAGTTTTACAAGACATCTTTGTATCTTTGTTGAAAAAGAGATAAGACCTTTCTAGAATATTTAATCATGATTATTACTCCAAAAACTCCTCTTTTTCCGACCATAGCCCTCCATGGTCAATTTTACCGGCAAGCTCATACCGACCCTTTGGTATAGCTGCAACATAACCTCGACTCGTTTGGTTTTCAAGACTCAAAACTTTGCTCATAAATCTCGGTAGGGCCTCCCAACTGTCCATGACCGAGGACTCGGCTATTCGAATAGTTTTACACTATGTAGAGGTAGTACGTTTTTCCCACACCCATTCGGTAACCCATCGTGTCAGCCACGCCCGCCATACATGGTGTATGCAAAGCTGGGTTACCGACCCTAGCCTTTCCTTTTCCTTTGCTCAGCTAGTACAGGACCCTGCCGCTACGACACTTTCCGTCGACACCCAGTCCAGTTCCCCGTCGGAAACCCTAAGTGTGAGAACTCGTAGTTCTGCCCGGCGATGTTTGGCGGCACCTTCTACCCCTGACCACCGAACCATCCCCTCATGGAACGGAGTCATCTTCGTTGTTGAGGTATCTCATACTAACATGAGCAACATATATGACTAAGCCGGTAAGCCTATCCCATATTTGGGGTAGGAGTGGTCGCACAAGTTATGATTGGTCGACATAAGTACCCAGACACTGAGCTTTTAATGAAAACCACCACTGCCACTTTCTTACTTCATTCGCCGACACCTCGGCATACCGGTATCCAGCCGAGGATATCACAAATGAGTCTTTGAAAGAACATAAATCCCATCCTAAGTTTGACAGGCACTATTTGTGCTTCTACAGTTCTACTTATATGTGGCAAAATAGTTTTTCATATAATTTTGGAAACAAGATGCATTGTGTAAATCATGTATCCCAAAATATCGATGCATATAGGGGTGCAAAGCTCAGAAAGTAGCTTGCCTTGCTCAGCAAAGTAGCCCTGGTCTTGCTCTTCTTGTTCAACAAAACCACCCTCCTCGATCACTCCGGCAACGTTCTCTTCTACTCGCACAATCAAGCAAACGCAAACAATCACACAACTATTCAACAGAATATCACAAAATTGCAAACTAAAATTCTAAAATGAGCTACTGTTTTCCCTAAACAATTGTTTTAGTTCAGAAGCTTAATAATCAAGTTTTAGTGACTAACTTAGTTCTGTTGATCACAAAATTAAACCCTTTTAGTTGCACAGTACTGATAAATCCAGACAATTGGATTTAATTCATTTGGACTAAGCATTATTCAACTAAAAATGTTTTAGTCCAGAAAGGTTATATAATTTCATTTTAAAGCTAAGCAATTAATGTTGCTTAATTAAATCTACAAAAATTAGGGTAGCTAAGCTAATACTAAGATAACAAAATTGGATTCACTATTTTTGGATTAACAGAGTATCAGAAACAAACAAGTTAAGCTAATTAGCTTTAGCATGCAATTAATATTACTCTAAACAGGATGAAACTAGCATATATGCACATACAATTTCATAAGCTTTCCAAAACAGTTGAGTTTGATTTAATTGGACTTGTAAATCTTGAGTTATCAATTTTCAAAGTTTGAGTACAGTACTGATTTCAGAGTTTTCAAATTATTTGATTTAAACAGCACTATGGATAATGTTGAAAACCCTGACGGGTCGGGCCTACCCGTCTGTGGCTATGGGAATAAATTTCCCGCGCGCGAATTGATTAAAACGCTGACCGGTGGGGCCAGCCCGTCAGCGATTACACCTAACGAACCGGTACGTGACCGTTGATCAGAGATCGAACGGCTCACGTTCAAAAAAGCGTCGGCGACCAAAGGCGGGTGGCGGCGCCGCTACGGCTACGGTGGGCGGAGGCTCACCTAGGGGGCTGCTGGGGACGGCGGGAGCGGGTGCGGTGGCCTGGGGAAGCGGCGCGTGCTGGAGATGTACGTGGCGTCGACGGCGAGCTCCACTGCTTCCGCGGCCACGTCACAACTCCGGCGTGTTCCTGGGGCTGCTCCTCTGCGTGAAACAGAGGAGAAAGGAGCGCGCGTGAGTGCGGTGTTAATGGTGGCGAGGATGGGGTGCAGAGAGGGGCGAAAGAGGCAGTGGCTCGACACGGCCGTGGTCGACGCCAACCTCGACTCCGGCAGGGCTTCGCCATGCTTTGCCACGGCAGGGCCTGCTGTAGTGGAGTTCTTCTGGCGGTGCACATAGGCGAGTGGAGTGGGGGGAAGTGAGTTGGGGCACGTGGTCGGGTTTTTATAGGCGCGCGGCCGGTCTATGGTGGCCGTGGTGCACGAGGGGTGTAGGGCGTGGGAGAGCACACCATTGGCGACCGTGGCGGTGCTGGACGGGGTTGCGACGGCGTTAGGGTAACGGGCGGGAGCAGGGGTGTGCAGAGCGGCTCGGTTGAGCTTGGGGTGGTAGGTTGCCGTCGCGCAGGGACGGTGCTCGACCGTTTGCTGGCGTATGCGTGGGCCAGCAGCGGTGACGCCATCGTGTCCGTGGGATCGCGGGGAAGTCGATGAATGGCTGGGCGGCGAGGCTCTGGCCGTGGTGCCGTGGTCGCCGCGGTCTTCGACGACGGCCACGCGCACGGCCTGCGCGGACTGGGCAGGCGAGATACGCCGCAGGGGGTGGTCGGGGCGCATCCGTAGCTGACCAACGGGGGCGGAGGGACAAGCAGATGGTCGGCACGGCGTCGGCCAGTCCCTGCCCTCCTTTTTTCTTTTGCAGGGGGTGAGTGGACGGAAGAGGGGAAGAGAGAGGCACGGCCAGCGGCCACTGCGTGCAGCGCACGCACGCGTGAGAGGTGAGAGGGGTGAGAGAGATTCGGTCGAATTCGAGATGAACTCGACTGAGTTCAAAATCTGCTCGTCAGGTGTTCGACAGAATGCCTGAACGAGTTTTGAATTCAAATTTCTCTGAATTCTTTTCATAGTTTGATTCATAAACATTTGTTTAGGTTTGTGGTTCTGTTTTGATAATTTATCTGTAAGTTTAGTTTGGTGAATTAAGTGATATAGAGAAATAAGAAAGATATAGGAAATTTTAAATATAGGTTTTGGAAAATATAAATTTGAGAGGAAAGTTAAAAGAATAAAATGAGAGTGATTAATATATCACTCCTCTGATTTTAGTGAGAAGAAAATAATGATTTCTTGTGGATTGCATTGTTGTGTTCAACTTTTGTGTTTGAGTTCCAAGATTTTGAACTACAAGCAACACAATTAAACAAGAAATCAATCAGCACAAGATAATCAAGCAAAAGTTTTTGTTGGTTCACATTTTTCAGTCATGGAACATGGTTTTACTTGTTACATGAAATTGGGATGTTACAAGTGGCCATTTCTCACTCACATTATTCTGTGTTTGTTTGCAAACTGCCCAAAGCAGCTACTTGCCTACTGTTTCCTGTTTGTAGTCAGTGTTTACTGTTGGAACTAACTTGGTCGCCTGGAATGATTTTGCAACGCATGGGAATATTTGTGCGTACACAAAGGTGGCATGAAATAGGGCCATATATAATTATCAATTAATTTGTCTACTTGATTTTACTGGACCGTTCATGATGTATGTTTCTATCTTGCGTACTATCATCATCCTTGTGATTATTGTTATTATTCAGGGTAAGAGCTGCTGCAAAGGCCAAAGGAGAGGTGGCAAAACGGACTAGAACCCGGGATCGATCTCACAGGGCAGGGCCAGCACCAGAGGCTAATGCAGAGCTTCAAACAAATCTAGACGTAAGTAGAAGTTGTATATGATTGGCATTGCAGATGTTCCTATTACATTTCTATCTTTGTTTAAAAGCTGTGGTGATAGAGTCGAGATTTTGTGCTCCCAGGCACCCGTGATCTTGCCGTTTAAAAAAATAAATAAATAATCCCATTTTCGAACAATTCTGAAAAAAAACGAATGTAGCCATTGGTGTATTCTACAAACGTGCCAAAAATCAACTTCAAATAATTTGTATTCTAAGCTACACCAAATGACAAAATTGTGGATATGAGTATGCTTATTTTCAAACCTCTAAATTTTGTTTTTCATTTTTGTGAAGCTCAGAGTACAATCTATTTGAAGTTAAAAATTGCACGTTTGGAGATTACATCCCGGATTTTTTCAGATTTTTTTTAAAACTTGTAGATATTTTTTTTTTTAATACCTCGAGAGCAAAAACACTTCTCCGTGATAAGTATCATTTATTTTAGTAATTGACACATTGCATGATGTGAATGATGCTCAGTATTTATTATTATTCCACAGCAGCAGAGGCGACGGTTGATAACCCATGCGAATGCCAAGAGCAAAAGTGAGAAGTTTCCTCCCCCGCATCAGGATGGAGCTATGGGTAATCCCTTAGGATCAAGTCGCCATATGGAGCCTACATATGAGCACCAGGATGCTTCTTTTAGTACTGTAGTCCCCATCGAAAAGGGGACTTCACAAACTTGGTCGGGGCCGTTGTTTGATCCGACAGCTCTTGGGCAATCAAGGCGGAGGAAGCAGACTGCCCGAGACACAAAGGCCGCGGCTTACTCAAAACAGCTCCGAAAGGACAAGGGAGTGTTGCGATAGAATGGTGTTCATGTTACACATGCTTCTTTACATTAGGGGGGTGGGGGGCTATGAGTGTTGCTACCCCTGTAGGCAGAGATTTCCAGATTATGTTTATGTATGGCAGTCGTGTCTTCATTTTGGACCAAATTGCTTTCCAAGACCAACACACTGCAGGTTTACAACCGTTGTATTTATTGTTCCTTACGAGAATCCAGGTACATATGTATATATTTTTTTTTTCTGTATATAATGGTTCCTTCCGAGTGATATCATCATCTTATTGTTCTGGTGCATCGAATTGTCACAAATAAGTTCGCGGGAAATGATTACGTAGCTGTCATGGAGATTATAGACTACTAAGAAATTCTCGAAAGTTTAATCTAGGAAAACATCACAAGTGCACTGGCGAAACTGATAGCATGAGAAAAATTAGATGATATATAATTAAAAAATTGAGTCCAGCAGGCTGCAGATTTAAATTAAGCTTACATGAGCTATAGGCGCACACACACTGCGGAGTCTGAGGCTCAAACGTGGGTCGCGGGGAGCGCGCTTGTAAGATGATATATACTCCCTTCATTCTGAATTAATTGACACAAATTTAGTATTCAAAACGGAGTAAATAGTAGATGTGCACGAATATACATATTTGTTGGCCAGGAAGGCCACGATTGTTAGAAGTAATCAAGAGGCAGACACAGATCATTGTCACAACTCATCACAGGGGATGTGACGAACCGGATCAGTTTGAGATGAGGAACCAGCAAAAGCAAAGAGATGGGAAACTAGAGCAGGAAGCAAGGACGAGAAGCTTGGACATGATACAATTCTTCGATGCGGGCATTCGGTTATATGGTTTATTCAGTCCGGTTAATTCGGTTTTTAAGTATTTCGGTCTTCTAAAAATCATGACCGAATTAATGTGAGAATATTTAGGAACCGAGGGTTCGGTCCACTGAAAATTTCGGTCCGGTGTTCGGTTACACCGAACTGACCGAACTAGGTAAGCAACATGCTTGTAATCGAGCCTCGAGAAGGCCACTAGTAGTCTAGTACCACGGGCCGCCAGAGCCTGCTGGTAAAATTAATCCTGCATGCACCCTCCTTTATTGCTGATTGCTAAAATTAATCTTGCATGCACGAGTACGCCGTAGTTATCCTAAATTAATCGTGCATGCACCCGCTAGAGCCTCCAGAATATTTTATCCTATCATCGGAACTGATCCTAAAATTAATTGCTGGAGCGATGCATGTTTTTTTTTAGACAATGGAGCAATGCAAGTGGCTGCTTTGCATTTTTTGTCCGCTGTATAATGGGCTGGGCCTACGAACTGCACAGATAAAAGACTATATTCCGGTTAGTTCGGTCTGTTCGGTTAACCAACGTAAAGGACCGAATTTACCTAATTAAATTCGGTTAGTAAGATGTGATAACCAAATTACTAATCGGTCATTTCGATCATGGTCTATTCGGTTTCGGTTTTGGTTTTTTCGGTTCGGTGTTTGGTTATCGGTTTTTTATGCCCACCCAGCACAGTGCTGGTATCTGTATATAATATAAAGGGTGTGTTTCGTTTTCTGCATGAGTTTTAGGTCAATTGTATTTGTGGCAAATGTAACAAAAACCATGTTGTGCACCCTCATTTGCTTGTTTGTATCGAGCTTTGCCCGCATCTGGGGAGCAGAAAAACAGGCGTTTGGTTGTATTTTCAGTTTTCTTATGCTCTCACCGCTTGCTACGTGGTGAACTTACCGGGCAAGAAGTACACTGGCGCGACACGGCGGTGGTTTGGCGGCGGACGCGTGAAAGGAGGTTACCGTGTACACATGAACACACGAAGTTCATGGCGGCAAGTTGTGAAGGCTTAGCAAAAAAATAGAGGTTGAAGAACATACATACACGAATCACAGTCTAAACAGCGAACGGCGGAGTTTAGAGCACAAATAGACTGGAGTTCATGAGAACGAGCAGTGGAGTTCATCGACCATGAACATCTACTACTTCATAAGGTCTGGGATGTTGAAAAACATGTGAGAGAAGATTGAAAAACATGTGAGAGAAGATTGAAGAACACTGTCTAAATAAGCATATATATACCATGTAAGATCTGCTCGTATATGTCATGCGAAACAAAAAAGTCCCAACATAAAAGTTGCGGGATACGGCAATATGAAACTACTCGTCAAAAGAAACTTAAAACGATCGACGGAGCGTGGCAAATTTGACAAATTCGTTTACAAAAGAGGCAAACATCCGTCCAAAATTCAAAGTTTTAAACCACGAAACTTGAAACTGAGTATGGGAATGGAATCTACTCTTCGAGTCGCACATCTTTCATGAAGAAATTACTTTTAATCAAAGCGTGGTTATGATGATATATGGAGGAGTATAAGTTAGGTGAGGACGCACTCACACCGAGCCTCTTTCGCAGACTTGCATCAGGAGGGCTGGCCAGCGGAAACGAGGGAAACACTATTCTCTAGGATAGGATGTGGCTGAGCACTGCTTTAAGTTTCGTACGGTTCAACAACAAAGACTCGGCTCGGCTCACCAAACCCTCGTTTTTACACCCAACGGGTCTGACCGAGTGGCATGCAGGAGACCAAATACGCCCAAAATATCAGTACACCCTCATGTAGCCCAGCCCAAGGAATCTAAGGGCTTGTTTGATTTGAAGGGTAAGAAATCCATAGGAATAGGAAAAATATAGGATTGCTATGTCATGTGCATTTCAATCCTATAGGATTTGGTTTGTAGCAAAGTTTGTTTGATTCCACCAAGAGAATTGTAAAAAGAGCTTGGAGTGGATGTTATATTTCCTATAGGAAGTAGTACAAAGATTCCTATGGGAAAAATTCCTATAGGAATCAATCCTATGAATCAAACCACTACTAAAGGAAAATTTCCTATGGGATAAATTCCTTCAAGAATCCTATGAATTCCTTTGAATCAAACAAGCCCTAAACTCTTTTGTGTTAAACCCAATAGGAGAGTATGGGCATGACCCGTAGGGCATGAAATCATTCAACTGTAAAATCTTTGTTGTCTTAAAAAACCGTAAAATATTTATTGATGATGTTCATGTATATATACAACGCCCACTGAAAAAATGCATATATACAACGGAAGGGAGGCATCCGAGATGCGTTCATTGGTTAACTCTTAGATCAGGAGGCTCAAAATGGCAACCAGACGCACGCGGGAATGCAGGGTTTCCCCTCGATGACCGTTGGGGTCAATTAGTCCTAACACTTCTCCTAGTTACCGCTTCCCCCATGTGTCATCATCTTGATAAAGTCTCCTCCAAAAATATTGAAAAAAGTGAAGAGTTGTGTAGGATATGTTGTTACAACTCTTTCGAAGTAAGTGGGAAAATAAGTACAAAATGGTACACAATATAATAGTTGTCTCTTTTAACTCAATTTGAATGAAATCCATAGAGTTTAGATCACAATGCATATATAGTATGATGTTGATATTACCTTGTTAAATACTGATGAGAACCTCTAAAGTAAAATTGTAAGGAAAAAAGGAGTCTAATATAATACTTCGGACAATTTATAATTCAGGACGATTCTCCACCTAACCCTTGCAAATCACGGAGACTTTGCATACAAATTCCATCATATTTATCTAATGTTGTAGGTGGTAGAGAGTTCATGAACATATCGTGATGTTATCGCATGATTTGATTTGCAAGATGTTTATTTCCTGAATCTTCTTCAGTTCATGGAAAAAACATTATTTGTGTACATCAGGACGTATCCAAGGCACATTCCAAGACTACATATCCTCATCGAACAGAGAGTCCACTATTTGACTATCCGAGAGAGGTGGCAGGCCCGGAAGCACTTTAGATTGAAAACTAGAATCCAATTATCCTCTTTTATCTTTATCCGTGCGCCATTACCAACACAACATCAGCCATCTGATACATTTTTTAACAATTTCTAAGCCATGTAGAATACTCTTCTATGTATAGGAAGCATAACGGGGCCAAGTAGCATCCTAAAATTCGCCGTTTGGCAAATATTGTCCCTTAAGGACACTATTTACCAGCATCGCTGGCGATTTGCTCTACCTGGGACAGGGCCACTACATGTCGGTGCACCTTATGTGTCCTCGCCAAATGGTACACCGATCGAACCGTATATATACCAAAACGTTCCTGAGGCCACGAAACAAAATCTTCATCACCATGGCGACAAATAGGAAGTTGAATCACTTGATTGGCTACGTCCTCATCCAAAATCGAACGTATCCAAGGCACATTCTAAGACTGCATATCCTCATCGAACAGAGAGTCCACTATTTGACCACCCGAGAGAGGTGATAGCCCGGAAGCACTTCAGATTGAAAACCAGAATCCAGTCATCCTCTTTATCTTTATCCGTGCACCATTACCAAGTACCAACACCCCCATCAACCATCTGATACATTTTTTACATTTTCTAAGCCATGCAGAATACTCTTCTAGGTATAGGAAGCATAACGGGGCCAAGTAGCATCCCAAATTCACCGTTTAGGAATATTGTCCCTTTAGGACACTATTTGCCAAGCATCGCTTGATTAAAAATGTCGAGGTTCCTAAAGCCAAGACCACACATTGCCTCCGGAGATGAAAGCCATTCCCAAGATGCGAATGCATTTTCCTTTTATCCATCGTCAAAGCACCACCACTAGCTAGCAATAGCTTTTCTCATTTGTTCACATGCTGCCACTGGTAGAAGGAAGCAACTCATCACATAAGTAGGAATTGCCTGAATAACGAATTTGAGTAATATCACCACCCCTTTCCAAGACGAAGGGCGGTCAAACATGCCATTGATGTGCTTCCACATAGCAAACATATAAATACCTAAAAGTGAGAGTAGAAGATTGCCCCACTTCAGTTGGCGTCCCAAGATAGGAGTCGTGGAGGAAGTCATTAAAGACTCTAAGCCTTTGTTTTGAGAAACGTTATTTTTGCAGCAAGCAGATTATTCCTCTTATCTCATTTATCTACACATGCAGATGTTTTACTAAATTCAAAGGAACAAAATGTGAGAAGAGTTTTTGGTGAAAGTTATAAATTATCTTTTATGGGGCTCTTTTTGCAAAATTAATGGATAAGTAGATAAAGCATACAAGTCCTTGATAAAGTCTATCAAACAAATGCAATAAAGACCACTTATTACTTCCTCATGAGCTTGGTAGTAGTGGCACAAAATGAAAGTAATAACATTTTGAATATTTAAAGGTAGCACACGAAAAAATTATTTAGAATGGCAAAAAACACCATATTACTTGGAATGGAAAAAAAATACTCAAAACTAACGAAAGGAAGACAAAACCCAGATGCTTATTGTCAAACATTTACAGCCCCAGATCACGTTATGTGATTTTTTGGATTTTCATACAGTGACAAACATTCTGGACAGCAAACTCAAAATTTTACTTTCCTCTCATTAGAGGCTATTCTTCGCACAAAAACGAAAATAAAAAGGATACGAGAGTTGATACAGAGGTAACATAACCCAAAAACAAAGAAAACAAAACAAACTAAAAGTATAAAATAATGGGTTGACTCTCATAAGCGCTTTTATTTAACACCTTTTAGCTAGCACTAACACCTTTTAGCTAGGCACGATAGTTTCAATGATGCTTAAGAGTAGAGCATATAAGAAAAAATTGTCCTACACTCCTAAGGCTTTCCCTGATTATACCCTAAATCCCAACTGTCACGCGGTGAAAAAATTGTCAGAAAGACATAGCTTATCATTTCTGCAGTGTTGCTTTTGAACTGAGCAGCACTAGTCCATTTGTCTCCAAAAAATAGAAAAGTAAAACTTTCATTTAACTAAAGTTAGAAAATAAGAGCGTCAAATGTGATTAGATTCATAATCTCAAAGCTAGATCGAAGGGACTGGGAATAATTAGAACATTGGCTTCGGTACCAAAAGGACATGTAATCTGGTCCAAGATTCCAACTGCAGTACAGGTGACAAAATGACACCAGAACACATACATACAACTTAGATACGCGTCAACTTAACCTACAAATCATGGTCACTATAGGAAGTTCACCACATTAGAAGAGTCCAAATATTTCAGACCGCTCTAAATCTCCTGAAGGCAGTGTCAGATCACCCGCGCTTACGCCTTCCCTGCAACATTGTTCACAATTAATTAGCAGCAGAATGCTCTCTTTAACAGGTTTTCAGCTCCCTGTGGTAGTGAGGTGGGGAGGGGAACAATAGCAGAGTAGCATAATACTTGACATACCGAGCCCACATAATCATCCATAAGGGACTGCCGGCGCCTCTTGGATGAATTCACTGGAGTTGTCTCACCGTCTGAAACCCTTGATGCAGCTCGTTTAGTCGGTGTCATGTTCTGAATGGCAAAAGTTATACCAGACCAGGTCAGCAAGGTAGGTCACCACGATTAGTATAGTCAGAAACAATTCAAGCAATGTAAGGAAAACAATTACAAACGGTTTATACATATATTGATGATTCTAATACTTGGAACTTTTAACACTGAAAGATTTTGGACCAGTAATGTTCAAGAACTACCTTAGAAAGCCTCTTGTCTTTACGTGCCTGCCTTTCTTGCTCGTCATATTCCTGATTCTCTTTCTCAACTAGACGGATAAGAGTGTCACATCGCCTAGCCAATTCTTGAGTAGTTCTGGACTTCACAAACCAATCAAACCGGAACAAGGGTGACATGCGAAAGGCAGCTTTAAGTTCATCCCAGTTTCCATAACCAAGCTTGTGCACCATGCATAGCTGAAATATAACAACTGGTTGTTAATCATGTCAACAAACTTGGAGCAGTATGCATCAGAAGGGCAGAGGGCATTACCATAAAACGGTCACATTCCTCATTGTAGAACTTCCCTTTATTTTGGCCATACTGGATTTTCAACTCTAACCATGGGTTCTTATAGCGGTCCAACTTCTTTCCAATGGCTCTCATAATCTCATCCTTGCGGCTTATCCTTCCCTCACCCCTTTCAATGTTTTTAATGATTCTATCAAAATCTGATTAGGAAGGACAAACCACAAATTAGTCAGGACGGACATTTATGTACAATTCATCATTCACCCAACAAGCAGTCAGTTGCTGCCAAGACAAGTTGCATGATGAGGCTTTATGTAGTATGACCCTACATCAATCATGTCTAATGAATTGACTCGATGACTTACCACTCAGCTCCTTGTATCTCTCCTTGAAAACTTTAGCATATCGCTGAACCTCTTCTTCTGTCTTTCCTTCCATTTCAGAGGATATACTCTTTATGTCATTGCGACCATATTTCTCACATGCACGAATAAACGTGTTGAAGTCTCTCCTCGTCCATGTTGCAAAACCCTGAAATTTGCATCATAGTAAACAAGAATGTCAAGAGAAAGTTCAGAAATAATCAATGACTTTTTTTGATATTGCATAGAATCCAACCTCTTCTAATAGCTGCTCCTTCTCCTCCTGCTCCTCCGCAGTCAAAGGCTCCAACTGATCTGAGTGTTGCAGAAAAAAATATCATCAGCACGATCTTATAGATGATGTAATGCAACTTCGAGAAGCAAGAGTTAGGAGTACCTTCATCTTCACCATCAATGGTATCTTTCTTCTGGTTGGCTTGCTACATTGTACATATTAAATTAGGCAGCAATTATTAATGACAACTGAAACAATGGACTGTCTAGTGGAGCAATAATGAAGTGCAAAGAGACTGTCAAATGAAGCAGAAAAAATGATAAAGATGTTACTCAACATCTATCTGAGAAATTACCATGAGGTATCGGACTTCCTTTTCATACAATTCATTTAGCCTTTGACTGTTAAAGAACTGAAAATCATGCCTAGCATAACACATAAAGAGTTAGCACAAGAAGAATTGTTTTTTTTAGAAAAATAAAATGGACAGTAACACTAAAAGAACTTACAAATGGGGCATTCTTGGAATACGTGGTTCCCTAGGTTTTGCCGGTGCTCCTTGGCGAAGTGCTTGTTTAAAGTATTCAGACTCCGAGTAACTACAAGAACAAGTCAAAGAGAAGGTAAATACAAGCAACAGTAGAAAAAACTTAGTAGTACACCAAAAAGAGTCTCATACTTCCTCTTCCTCTCTCTCCTAGGTGGTTCGATCCAATTGTCACCAACAATTTTCTTGAAATCAGCCATGTTTTCCTCCTTCAAGCAATCGAAAAGACAAGGGTCAGTTGGTACTGGACAAGACACTGAACTATTGCAAGCAAATGATCAAGTGGACAGATCATTACCTTGTCATCATCAAAATCATACAATTCAGCAGCTGTGATGAAAAAGAAATCATGTCAGAGATATTGTGTGTGAAGAGAGAGAGAGAGAGAGAGAGAGAGAGAGAGAGATCCGTACTATCATCCATTTTAAACTTAATGGCATCCTCTGTGAATTTTTTCATTTTCGCATCAAGCTCTGCTGTTGTCTCTTCTCCTTTAGCTATTATTCTGTCAATATCCTCATCTGTTATTGTGCTATCCTTGGAACTGAACACCATTTCCGCACCATATCTCACCATCTGCAACAAATCATCCTTATTGACAGCTGCATAGAAAACAATGAGGTCAGACTATTCCATATCCTACAACAGAAAAGCATTCAAAGTATATCAATAACAATCTGCAAAAAACACACTTTTCTGCTCTGACAATCGTCCTTGTTGAATGACCAGAGCATCCAATGCAAGCTTCTTGTATGCTCGCTCAATCACTTTTTCCTCGATGGTGTACTGCAATTAAGTTAACACTGTTGGATAGATACCTATCAAAAGCAGTATTTAGATATTCTTAACTTAAACTTAACAAACCTCCGTGCAAAATCGGAAAACTTGGACTTCTTTCTTTTGACCTATCCTATGTGCGCGGTCTTGAGCTTGAAGATCAGCTTGTGGATTCCTGAGGATACATTGCAATATAAATGACATAAGATTTAACTTCTACTCCATCCGTTTTTTAATATAAGATGTTTTAGCATTTGTCCACATGCACATGTATACAAATGTATCTAGACACATTTTAGTGTCCATGTTCACTCATTTTAGTACGCATCTAGACAACATGTATAACACATAAAACATCTTATATTAAAAAACGAAGAGAGTAGGTATACAATTTGCAGTCTAGCAAAACAGCGTACCAATCACTATCATAAAGAACCACAACATCAGCGGTGGCAAGGTTGATACCAAGGCCACCAGCCCTGGTTGATAGCAAGAAAACAAACTTCTCACTTCCTGGCTTGTTAAAAGCATCGATAGATGCATCACGATCTTCTCCACCTGTATTTCCATCTATTCGGCAATATTGATACCCTCTGTACATAAGATAATCTTCCAAGATATCCAAAAGCCTGGTCATCTGAAGAATAGTGATATGTCAAACAAGGCAAGGTATTTTGCACGAAATTAATGAACTGTAACAAGGTGCACACGTTCAGTAAACCATGTGTGCCTGTGAAACTTCAAATATGTGATGGCTAGACTGACAATTAAATCTGTGTGCTATAAGATAAATAAACACCTGTGAGAAAATAAGCACTCTGGAGTCACGATCCTTCAATTTGGGCAGTAATTTATCTAACAGAACCATTTTTCCTACAGTAAGTATCAAAAGAGTTGTTAATAAGCAACCAAAGAAGTAGGCTTATAATATTGCAATGAAGAAATGGCAAGCATGAGCATACCAGCACTCTCAACAAGATGGTCACCAGTTGTGTAAGGTGGGCCCGGTTCGGCCCCTTGGAATAAATATGGATGGTTGCAGCACTTGCGTAACTGCATAGCTATGTTAAGCAACCTTTTGCGTTCACCGCCAGCATTAATAACCTCCAAATCTTTCTGAAGCAGAGCTCGGTAGTACTGCTTTTGCATCTGAGACATCCCGACTTTAAGGATAGTTTCTTTTTTTGGAGGTAAGCCCTTTTCAACATCAGATTTAAGCCTCCGAAGAAGAAATGGTCGAAGAACCTTAAAAAATTGCAAAAACAATTATATGCTAATTCAAACATACTGGCCCTAATTCCTCACGAATGTTATATCCATACCTTATGAAGCTGCTGAACAACCTCCTGTTGATCATTTTCACCAGAAATTTGGAACCACTCATCAAAGGTCTCTGCGGAACTAAATATCTCAGGTAGCAAGAAATTGAGTAGAGACCAAAGCTCATGAAGATTGTTCTGCAATACAAAACTTTAGTAAGTGATGGAACTGAAAATAAGATTGAGGAATATAAATCAATATTTCAGCAGTTTTAACAGGTGATGTATGTATAATATAAAGAAACAGCGCTGCCAAACATAACCTACCTGGAGGGGAGTGCCTGTGATGAGTAGACGATAGTTAGTGCTAAAAATCCTCATGGTCTTCGACAGAAGAGAGTTCTCATTTTTTATCCGATGAGCTTCATCAATAATAATGTAGCGCCAGCTGAAACGCCTCAATGCAGTTTTTTCTTTGATTGCCATTTCAAAACTGGTTACACACACATCAAATTTTCCTGGCTGTAGTAATTTCTCCCTTATATGATTCTGACCAAACAGTACAAAGTATAAGTAGCTAGCTGAAGTAACAATAATAATTCAAAAACAGGAATGTAAGACTAACCCTCTCTTCTGGATTCCCCAAGAATTTCACAGCACGCAAAATGGGACAAAAACGAGCAATTTCTTTCATCCAGTTACCAAGAGTGGACTTTGGCGCAACAACCATGTGAGGACCAGTTATTCCTCTGAATTCGTGCAGATAACCCATCAGTGAAATAGTCTGGAGAGTTTTCCCTAGACCCTGAGTAAAGAAATGTCGAGCCAAGGATAAAGTCAGCAACTTGCATTAAACATTACACCTTACTGATTGAATAAAATACTAATAGGGTTTTATTGAGTGCTGATTGTGTAGTTAGCACATCAAACATACCATCTCATCGCCAATATCCCGTTAATGCCATTCTCATACAGCCGTATGAGCCAATTAAGCCCAGCTAGTTGGTAATCTCGCATTTTTCCATTTATGCCTGCAAAGTAAACATAATAAGAAGCAAAATCTGGAAGCTGACATATGCTAGATGATAATCAGAGATGTAATCATTAAAAAGAACTATGGCTCCATTAGCTGATTTTCATAATAACATGAAAAGATATTCAATTCTATTCTCGGGTAAATAAAAAAGGGTCAAGTTTCAGTAAATAAACTAAGAGATCTATCCATTACATAAATAGTTCACATTTAGTTTGAAATCATCATACAATAAAGATTGAGTGTCAGGCATCTAGAACTACAGATAATTTGATCAACCTATCAGAAAATAAAATATTAAGATGACATACATTTACTTACACACTTTAAATCTTATGGTGAGTTTAACAAAACCAACCCAGCCTCCTGTAGCACATGCTCATTGCTGCCTGTTCTGGTGAAGACAGACTTCCCATAAATCAAATAACATGTTCGCATCCTGGATGCAAGGGGAACTACAAGGGGGCCATCTATCCCCTAACTTCTCCATGTCAGCCACAACCCACAAGTTTTACTCCCTTCGTCACTATTTAGGTTACAGAAAGGTTTCTTAATATTAGTTTAACTTTGTTATGGTTTGTCTAAGTACAAGGAGTTCCATAAATTTACTCAAATAGGTACACTACTGGTTTACAGTTTATGCAAGCTATCGAATATGTTTGCTTGGTTCGGAGAACAATGCCGCTGGTAAACAACTACAGGATACAGTTGCTCCATTACCATAATAACTGTTCAGTTATGTGTATGAATTTATGTCATATTTCATCTTGTTAGTTTATGCAAGGAAATTCATGTAGCCAAGAGAAAGTATCGCCTAGTGGGTTATTAAGATAGAAAGTGTCTTAAAAAAAGCTACCAATGCTCAACAAGGACAGGCTCACATGATGGCTGCGTAAGCAAACGTGTTCCGCCTGAACCAGCAAGTTCATCTTCCTCCTCTTTGAGGTACTCTTCATCTTCCTCCTCTTCGGTCATCTTTGACTCATGACGACCCCTGCAGTGGGACCAACCTTAGCAACAAATAGAACAAAGAGATAGGAATCTAGGAAGTAAATGGAGTAAACTTGCTGCACAGCATACAGATAGCAGGAGTTCCCACGATATTAAGCCAAAAGCTATTGCTAATTTAAGATAACATAAAATAAACAGCTTCAATTAACTGATGTACTTATAGTCTACGTCAACCAGAGCTAGGAAAGATATTAGATGACTGCAAACGAGAAGTAAATAAATGCCAAACAAAAATAGCACCCTCCTGGAAATTCCAAACTAAAGTAGACAAAAGCCCAACCAGATGCATCAGCAAGTTATCTGGCCAAACTGCTCTATATAATTGTGCTGTATGTTCATGCTTTTCGTTATAATTATGCACACCGTGGTCATGAACGCACATGGGTATTATTTGGGGTGATATTGCTACTCTCTTTATATACGGTGAAAAGGCCCACGAGGTGCAGGGTGGCACAACGGACAATCTAGAGCATATGCATGATCCAAAGATCTAGAGAATCAAAACGCTGTGGTGGCTCCTAGGTGGTTAAGTTATACTCTCTTAATACCACTCTCACTGGCCACCATTGCTCAAATAGAAGTCACTAGCCCATCATGCCACGTTAGAAATGCCAGCAAGCTCCACCACATCCAATGTACCCCATGACAGCCATCATCTGCCACCATATGCATCCTCAATACCAAATCAACCAGACAATGGAGGGCACCTCCTTTAGCCTCACAGCATTCGGTAGGGTTCCCAGCAGCAGACAAACTTCAGGTCACGTCGTGCTGCACCATGACTCCATGAGAGATAAAATAGACGGACCCTGCACTGAATGTTGTCTCCACTGCATTCACCGTAAAGTGACACACTGCTGTTGCAACACACCACTGCAGTTGGGCCACATGCTGCTGCTGAAGTGGTGGAGCTCAAGGGGGAGAGGGATGGGCAAACCCATAACTTAACAAGAGTTGTTAGGGTAAGATAGGAAATGAGAATGGGCAAACAGTATGTTTGGGAGGTGCAAATGGGCGTAGTGCCATAAGAGTAGCTTTTACAATTTTTACTGATGTTCCAAACCAGATCAGTGCACAGGTAGGTGCAATTTCGACTGGTCATAGTAAAGTAGTGGCACTAACATAGTAACAATGAGTTACCTTCCACGTGACTTCTTCTCTTTGGATTGGCTTCCTTTTGCGAAGTGGGCAAATATTTCTGTCTGCTGCAGTAGGTACTTTAATCGCCCTTTCCCTTTAGTGTTCTGTGATCAAAACCATGATGAGGATGCAATAGACCCAAAATAATAATGCAAGAGAAACCACATAATGTATTAAATGTGCACATAATGGTAAATCAACCGCAGATGGGCAATTTCAAGGGATTTCACAAAAGGAGAAATATACCATGTCAGCATCAATGGCAGCATTCTGGGATTCTAATATCTCCTGGATTTTCTGCTTCTTTAATTTCTGGAGTTCCTTGAGCCTGGCTCGCTCACGCTTCCCTACCACTGGATTTCCAGCAGGGTCTTCGGCCTAAAACCAAAACAGTTTAGTCACAAGTAATGCAAATATTACCAAACAAGCAATCTGATACAGGACAAAGAGCAATGCAGCCAGCTTGATATGCTTCTTACTTCACACAACAATGCAAAGACTGCGGGCATCCAGAAAAAGTACTAATGCGATGTAAGACATGGCTTTTCGTTTCAGTCCACATCCAAGGTATTCATCAGTTGCATAGTAATCTCTCCAAACGATTATATTGTGGTTATATAGCAGTGAGTGTCTCTAATCTCTAAATTATTGAAGCCGGAATGTAGATAACTATCGACCAAACTAATTTATTCCTAGCCAAAAAATACAGATCACGCAAAGGACCCTATAAATCTAATTAAAAAAACAGCAATCGCTTAGTTATTAGGATATAAGCCAAAACCATCCCCAAAAAATATGTACTAGCTACTTATTACCGACCACCCAAACCCTAGCCCCTGGCTGACCTCGTCGCCGTGGTCGTCCTCCCCCACAGCGGCCTCGTCGTCCTCGGTGGACTGAGACTCGTCGTCTCCCGCGGCAGCACCACCGTCATCCTCTTCGTCGGCGCCCGCGCCGGTTGTGACGGCCTCGATCTCATCCTCGTCCACCTCTTCCTCCCCATCCCCATCCGCCTCGCCGGCGGGGGCCGGGGCCTCGTCAGATTCCGAGCCGCCGCCGCCGGCGTCGGACTGGTCCTCTTGCTCCCCGCCGGAGGAAGAGACCTCCTCCTCCTCCTCGTCGTAATCCACCGGCTTCGCCATCGGGGCTGGGGCGGGGGGCTAGGGTTAGGGTTTCTGGGACGCGATGCGGATTTTTAGAGTGGGGAATGGGGGTTTGAATCGTTTGGTCGGGTGAGCGGCGGGGATTTGGGGGCAGAGAGGGAGGGAGCGGCGATTTATATGGGGGAAACGGATCGGGAGCACACGAGTAGGATGGGATTCCTCCGTGCACCCGGGCTATTGTGAAGCTGCTTCTGTGGGTCCTGGCGTCAGTGTATACACGCGGGTGGCTTTTCGGCGGAACACGCGTACGGAGCTTATTTGGGCCAGGAAGTGGGAGGGAGCTCGTTCCCGCCAACGAGAGGGGATGGGTTTGAGATCTCCCGCCGCTTTTGGGTTTTGGTCCAAGCCAGGTAGCAGTGGTTGGGTTGGGTTCGAGGCTAGCATGTTTGGCGAATGCGCAAGGTAAGGGCATCTCCAGCCGTCCCCAGAGCCCAGGACGCGTTTTATGTTTGGTTTTTAGGATCGGATGGCAAATAGCCCGAAATGCTACCAGCTAGCTCCCCATCATGTAAAATAGCGCCGAATAGCGTCGTTTTTTGCGCCGATGCACCCAGGCCAAACCCAGCACACTGGGTTCGGCCTGGGGGTGATTTGCATGCAAAGCCCCACATGGCAGTGTCTCCCTTCTCTCTCTCACCTCTCATCCAGCAGGCCCACCACGTGGTGCTCTCTCTCCACTCTATCCTCTCTTTCTCCCTTCCTTTCTCCCACCGTGGTCACCCTCGCCGCCATGCTCGCCCTCGCTGTCGTGCCCTCTCGTCGTCTCCCCTCCGTCCAGCTCTGCCTCCGGGTGAACCGCGCATTTTTTCCGCTTCTCCTCGACGTCGCCGCGTTCTTCCTCGCGCCGGTCGCCGTCTGGCTCGCCTCAGCCGTCCGGCTCGCCCAGCCCGCCGGCGTCGCCTCCCGGCTCAACTGCGCCAGGCTCCTCCTCCTGCTGCTACCTCACCTACTCCTATGCTCCTGCTCCATCGATCCCTGTCTCCCTCTTCCTGCTCTCTCTCGCGCGCGCGCCGGACTTCAGAATGCAGTCCAGGCACCGTGTCTTTGCGGAGGACCTGCTCATCTTCAACAAGCTCGCCGACGCGTGCTCCCAGGGCCGCTGCTCGGCCGTCTCGCGCCGATTCAACGCGCTCGTCCCGCTCGCCGACGACGCCTGCCTCCGCATCGACCGCGTCATCAGCACCGACGGCGTCGACGCGTTCTTCCTCGACGATGAGGACATGTTGTTCAGCAGCTCGCCGCGGAGGCGGAGCATGAACCATGTGGTCGCGGAGACCGGCGGCGGCGCCGCGCAGGCGCAGCGCGCGGTGTGCAAGGACGGCATCGAGGCCGGGGAAGGGGCCGCTGTGCGCCGCGGCCTGGCCTCTGGCCGTCGCCTAGCCTATGGCCGCGCTGGGCTGGCTGCCTCTGGCCGCCCGCGGGAAGAAGCCGACGAGGGCGGCCGGCGGACCGCTGCTGCCAGGCTGCGAACGCGAAGGAGATGGCTGCGGCGTCGGGGAGGACGTCGACGTCCGTGACGGCCACGGTGGCGGTGCGGATGGAGGGGAGCGGGAGTCGAGTGAGGCGGAGGCGGTGCGGTGCATCGAGACGCGCGGCAGGAGGCGCGGGAAGAGGCGGCCGGCGGCGCTGTGGATGCGGAGGCGGCCGGTGGCGCTGGATGCGGTGGCTTCCATGTGGAGGACGCGTTGGATTTTCTTTTTAACTCCGTAGTCCTAGGGTGGGGTGCGGCTGAAAAAATGCCCACCCCAGGTTTTGATTTTGCACCGTTTGACGCCGCCGAGCCTAATTTAACGCCGTTTTTTAGTCCTAGGGGCTAGATGGCTGGAGATGCCCTAATTGACTGGTGGGTCTAAACTTTCACTTGGGTACACCATATCAGTCTTGTCGTAGATCTCCATCTTATCGACCTGCTGTAAATCTTGTCACCGCTAAATAAGGCTACTTTGGCAGAGGCCTTAAGGATCAGAAATACATGATTTATAAACGGCGAAGGCAACAAGAAGTACAGAAACGAGTAAACGTTCAAATAAACCGAAGCATCAGCTCGTAGCATATAAATATTCAACATCCTCTGAACCTTACAAATAAGCATATTGCTAGCTTTTAATAATTTTACGGAGAGATAGTATAGTACGATTCATCAAAGACATCATTACGTTAGTATCCGATTCCATCTTTGACCTCATGCATACTACACTCAGACCAAAACAAAGATTAATCTAAACTTCAATCCCAACTGAACCTCATCTCAAATTAATGGGGATGCAAACGGCAATATATTTTTTGAATTTTCCATGTATATTAAACCAACACAGAGTACACGATTATATCGATTAAAACACAAACCTAAAATTGACTAGCAAATTTGTGAGATCTCTAATCTCTTTTTTCATCCATGACATAATCTTGTACTTTTCTGAAGGCAGCCGTAGAACAACGTCAAAACCACCAAACCATAGACGTGTGAATACCACCGAAAGTTCTCCCTTTTTAATTATGAGCCGCAATGCCAAGGCTTTGTGCACGCACGCATCCATTAAATTAATCAAGCAACATCGGCAGGAGCACCACCACTGATATTTCAGGGACAAATAACCGAACCACATTGTCGATGTCGTTGGGAGCCGAGAGAACGAATCACCATTGCCGAAGACGTAGTAGCCGGGATAGATATTGCGAGAACAAACCTCCTTGCGACAACCATGAGAAATAATCCAAAATTGATATAGCGAAGCAAGATCTAAAGAACCATACCTAGACAGACTTAATCTTCCAAAGCCACCATTGACGTCGGGAAGGATATCTCGTAGTCGAACGAAGCGTCGGAGATCACTTATTACAGATGATATCATCTCCATTAACAAAGAAGATGACGACCAAAACCAAGCTCTAACATTAAGGACCTACGTATAGCGTCGTGCGCAGGTCCAAGGTCCCCACCCCTCCTAGTGCCAGAACGACATCTAGAAGAGGCGAGGACCCGTCGAATCTTAGCCGGCGGCGACGATGAAGCAGCAGATGACACCGACGGCGACGGCTAGGGTTGAAACCCTAGTCGCCGCCTATCTTTCTTTCTTTTCTTTCCGTCTCGCTCCCGTTGTTCTGTTGCGGTACTGAAGTTGGGTTGCCACACCTACATGCGGATGGACAAGCCCAATAGGGACCGATATCCATATTAAAATCCGATGCACAAAACGTCACGGGGTCTGAATCCTATTCCGCCGGTTTCCTACATAGAATCTGAATGACTAAAAACGCATGCAAAAGCAGCTGGGGAGGCGTCTACCATTACAGCGACTTGCTTGATTCAAAGTCGCATGGTCCTTCTCCATGTAACGAAACGATGTGTTAGATGAGAGCTCAAGAGACCGCTTCTAGATTCATAGTTAACGAGGCAACCTAACATGTATGCATTGGCTAGATCGTACGGTCAGAAGTTAGGTAAAGTTATAGAATGCAAATCAATGCTCTTATATATGTATTATGAAAAGGGATGCATGGCCATGCTTTTGTATAATGAAAAGGCACATCAATGTCATAACCCTTTTGTTAACAAAAGGAACCTTATCAAGTTTCAACTTGACAACAATGATATTGTACAATATCTAAGTCATTTCGGTCTGGATCTTCTAGCACATATTTCCTTCTTACTTTGTCTTGGCATATTTTCAATCAAGTTACCCAGAAACTTTATGTTCTCCATCTGGTTAAGTGAATTTCCTTGATAAAAGTCATGCTCCCATTTCAATGACTTCGGGTATTAGTTTAGAAGAATTTAACAATTAGAAAAGCTTCCGCTTGCAGAACTCTTGATAACTATTTTCGAGGATTCAATAATCTCTTCAAGAATCATCATCCTCCCACTGAAATCTACGAGGAGTAATTTACCTCAAGAATCACATCTATCTTAGTAACAAAACAATGTCACTTATGTGGTATGACTTTCAATTTATTATTGGAATAACCTATCAACAAAGTAATTTATTTGGCTTCATATTTTAGGGTCAAGTTTCAATCTTTCAGAATACCTTAGAACCTAAATTCTTTGTGTCCAAACACAGTTTCTCTTTCAAAACAATGACACGAAGAAAGAGACAATTAATTATACTATCTTTTATCGTAGGACCAAATCTCTTCTCTCAGAAACAAAGGATCTAAGACTATCACGTTCGTTTATAGTTTATCTTTCAAAGCAATGACGTGAAAAATAAAGATAAACAACTGCGGTAAAAGGTTTAATCTGCAAGCATTTAACATTCTAAATTAGGTATCATGGAATGCACTTTTGCAAAAGAAGATTCACGGTGATGACTTTGTCAAACTTGGTCAAACATGATTAGAATTATTCGAAAAACATTTCAAGCCATGTTATCACTAAAGCAATATTTCTAAAATACTATTGTGAAGTTTTAAGATATCAACGATGATTGATGAAATCATTGACAACATTTTAACTTATCCTTGTTGACTGCACTACGTGCTGGAATACTTAATGATTTTTTTGAAAGGAATGCTGTGGGGGAAGCCCCATAGCGTATTTTCTAAAATAATAAGACACCAAATTCGCGCCCGTGAGGACTTGAACATGGGTGGCTGGGTTGTTGATGGCCCTTCACGTAGTTACCTGCATGAAAAGTAAATAGGTTAGGTTGAGACTCCAAGTGCAGAGTGTGTAGTATATGGAAAACGTGTTTTCCCCACGAGGTGTGACTCGATGGTTTAATATCGAACTCTCGGGGAATCAGTAGTGAAGATTTATCTTCCTATCCTTCTTTGGTTACCTACAAAACAAAGTAAATGTTTTGGTCCTCAACCTCACCTAGTGGTTGTCAAGCACAAGGTGTGAGAATATATGAAAATACTATGCAATGCAAACAAGAAATAAATATGCAATGATGATGAGAACAATGATAAATGATATTTTTGGGTTTTATATGATGAATGCAAGATGTAAAAGTGTTTTTGTATTTTCGGATTTTAAATGGCAGAAAATGGAAAATGGATAAAAGTGGTTGGAAAGGTGTTTTTTATGATTAAAAATGGACCGGGGTTCATGGTTTCACAAATGCACTCTCTCTTTAATAAAGTGGTAGACAATGGAACACTAGAGTTGACATATGAGATTGCAACACAAAGTTTAGTGACAAGTTATAATTATATGGGCATCACGTCCTAACATAGAGACCTTTTGTTTATTAGTCTCTCTTATACTCCACCAAGATGCGAACTAAATCATAACACCTCAGTAATTAAGATAAATCAGAGCATAGCTTTAAGTTTCATGACATGAAGTTAAAATAAGAACATGCTAGATCTAGTCACGGAGAAGTGGCAATGGTCACCCACACCCTTGTAGCATGGTATTTTTCTTTATCCCTAGTGAGGTAACAAAGTAAGGTAAAACACCCAAGTGGATCGTGATTTACAGTTTCAGCTTACCGCACTCACCACCCCCGTTACTCCAACTAATGCACACGTTCCCCCACACACGCTCTCATAAACATGCTTGATCAAAACAAGTAAAGAACGGGGTACATAATATGCATCTACTTTCATAACTGAAACAAAACTATTGCAATCTCAAACATATATTAACTCATAAAAAGATCCACCACAAAGGTATTACATAGATGACCGTAATCATGTTCAGCAGCTCATACGGTACTAATTAGTGAAGCTCAAAGAGAGGAGAGATACATAAGTTACTTCCACAAACCATAGTCCAGGGTGGACTACTCCCTCTTCATCATGGAGACGGTGAGAAGTCGTTGGAGAAGATGGAGACCACGCCGGCAGCGCCCCGCCGGAGTTTTCCCCCTCCAATCTGCAGCTCCAGGTCTTTATTTCGGTGTTTCTGTGTTTCGCGGCGCTCCTTTCCAAAGGGCGTCGGGGACTAATTTTGTAGTCGTTTTTAGGTCAAGACAGTCGGTGGCGGAAAGATCGACGACAACGGAGCTCGAGGCCCAAGTTGGTGGGTCCCACACGGCCAGGAATCTGGCCACGTGGGCCACCCTCTTTTGGCCCACGGGCCTCCGCTTGTTCGCTTCCTTCGCTCCCAAGTCTTCTTCCTTCCAAAAATGATGCTCGTAAAATTCAGGTCATTTGGACGTCGTTTGGGTCCCTGAAACATCAAACATAGAAAATAGGGTTTTCTGCCTGCGCAGGGTTAATTCCATAAAAATAGGAAAATATGAAATATTCCCAAAATCATGATAAAACATTGATATAACCCTTATATGATGCAAATATGATTGGAATATAAGTAATATAGTGCAAAGTTCATGTATGCATTTTACATGCATCAACATCCCCAAGCTTAACCTATACTCGTCCTCGAGTATGAAGGTGATAAAACTAACATGGACTTTGCAATTTAATACTATCAATGGATATCAAAGATGATTACTATTGCTACATAGAGTCAAATGATTCATTCTTCAAAGGAGTAGCAATATGCAAGATAGTTTATGAAGTGATATCAAGTATTCAATGCAAGGATGTTCAATGATAATTCACAAAGTGTAACATGAAAAAAAGTACTATGGACCACATGTATGCATAATGAAAAGTAAGAACATCCTACAATGGTCATAGAGTATTGATGAAAATCTGAATATAAAAGGTGGACACTTTGGAAAGATATATAGTGAGTAGAGGTAAAGCATGAATAAGTTTCATCTAACTTCCAAACTCTCTACTTAAGTTAATGATTTAATGTGGTAATCCTTGGTGTCAAGCTCTCATTCCCCTATCATAGCATCTTGAATGATTAAGTTTAAAGTGAAAGCAAATATGAGTAGTGTGCTTGACAAAGTACAGGTTGAAAGTCTCATGCCCCTTGAATACAAGTACCTACTCCATGTGTTACTCAACTTGGGAAACAAAGCAAGTTCAAGTTAAATATCATTGTAAGTAATAATAGTATCATTAAGAGCGTCAACTGGGGTACCTCTTGTCCCAGGATATGGAACAAGCCCATATCAAAATGACAAGACAAACAAACAAATGAACAATCTCAACACCCTTTTTATTTACCATTGGATAGCTTTTTATTGTAAGGTGTATCACAGAAGGTTCACCATAGCATGTAAGTAAATTTCCACCATGAATGATGCATGGCTTAGATTAGCGGCCCAGGCGTCTCTCTAACCATTTATACAAACTCATTTTAACTTCTTTTCTCCACATTTATTTCACCCATGGTAAGCATCCATAAACAAAAGTACATGATATCAACTAAATAAATGAAGTGCATGTTGAAAGCTTGCCATGTGACAGCACATATGAGCTAACTCTCAACCAAAGACATTTGTCAAGCCCACAACATCATAATTTTAATCACAATGGGTCATGTTTATTTAATGCAATAAAAGTAAAGTGTGCATCAAGTTCGAGAGCTATATAACCAACTTTTCCCATAACAATCAACAACATAAGCATTTTCATTCAGAGGTATAGATAACACAAATAACATGATAAACATACTCGGAATAGCATAAAGCTAATAGGTAGATATGGTGGACTCACTGGAAAAACTTTGGTTGAAGGTGTTGGAAACAAGTTTTTACTTGTTGGAATTTTTGGGCTAGCAAGAGGGAGAAAGTTGACCATCTAAATGCATGCATGAGTGTCCATAGAACTAACAATCCATGTTAAACAAAGTAAAGTAACATTCAGCATCAAAACATGAATAAAAGATAGCTCTTGATAAAACACTTGCAAATTATTACTCATTAACAAGCTATGAATCATGCAACTATATGTATCTTTTAATCAACTTAAACACCCCTTTCCCAATCTTATAATAGCATCCAACATAATTCAACCCAAATTTCCAGTAGCTCTTCATATATAAATGATAGTGTGGTGGTCTCACAAAATAAAAATCAAACCAAAACAACAAAAAAAGACGCTCCAAGTTTATGCGATAAAGTGTTTTGATCGAAAAACAGAAGTTAGACGTGTGCAAACCGAGAGTGTGTAGGTCCAGTGGGGTTGTCTTCACATCCCCAAGCTTATGGTCTTCACCATCCTTGGATAGCTCTTGGTGCATCTCCTCTAATCCCTGTGAAAAAACTTCAAAACACCGTTTCTCCCTTTTTTTTGTGGGGTGCATTAGTAGTGATAAACAAATAGATTTCTTGCTGCATATAATCCTTAACAAAAATTCATATGAATGTCCAGAAAGTGTATTATGTTGTATGCCTACTCATAAACTCAATTGGATCAAAAAGATTCAAGTTAAAAGTTCAAAGCATGCATCAAACAAAATGGGACAGAATCTGTCCAGAAAAACAGCAGCAGCAAAACGTATTTTTCTACCCTACTTAACTTTGTCGAAAAATTCCGAAAAAATTCATGCATACAGAGGATGAAAAGTTGCAACTACAGTTCAAATATGAGCTCATTCGGAGTTACAGAATAAGAATTAAAAATCATACCGTGCACAGATTCGTGCAGGAATAAAATCTCCGAATGCTATAAGCAACTTTTTCAAACCAAAATGGGTAAAACTTGGCACTTTATTAAAAATTCCAGAAACTAAACTAAAAACTAAGTGTCTTGTTACAGCAAGAGGACACAAAGAAAATCACAAATAAAAAAACCGGGTTGCCTCCCGTAAAGCGCTTTCTTTATAGCCATAGAGCTAGGCTTCTTACTTGATGTTTATTGAAGATGAAGCTCAGGAGGGAGCTTGAACTTTGATGTGTCCCTCTTCCTTGGGAAGTGTTTCATGAATAATAACAGGATCCCACGGTGATCTCAAGCCAATGAAAATAATAGTCAAGTTGAAACCTAGTAGAGAGAAAAACGAAATACAAAAGTAATAACAACGAAGTCTAACTTTCTTTCTATGCATTGGCATTTTGTATATGAATGAATCACAATAAATAGAAGTTTTCCAATGCACATTAACAATAGTTACTTGCAGCCCATAATTATTAGTAGCATACAGAGGGTTCTTATCACCTCCTTTTTCATAATGGTTGCAAGTAATAGAAGCAAATTCAACCATATAACCACAAGAATCATTCAACTTAGATAATTTAGGAAAATAAAGAGGATCATTAAATTAATTTTGGAATTCATTAGCATGCTTCCCTCTTTCAAAATACTCCCTCCGTTCCAGAAAGTAAGATGTTAAAGAAATTCTTTGACAACACCAAAAATCGAACAATTGACATGTATGCCCCTGCTTAATCGGCAAATTTACAAGCAATGCCATTCTGAAGTGAAAACGCTTCGCCACAAGGCTACGCGAGCGGAAACAAAATTTGAATTCCAGATCGGGGCTCCTCCGGTGGATCTGGACATCGGCTCCACGCTACAGTCGCGTCGCTGAGCTGCTACAGCCGACCACCAGTTCCAGGATCTGCGCTCAAACGAGGATCTGCGCCTCAGCATCAGGATCTCTTCTTCATCGCTGCCAGGAGCTCTCCATCAGGAGCTCGCCACCAACGATCACCAGTCCTCGCCCCAACGCCTCGCCATCAGGACCTCTTCTTCATCGCCATCTCAGAACTCGCGACCAGGTGCTCGCCTCCAGGAGCTCTCCATCAGGAGCTCGCCAACAACGATCACCAGCTCCTCGCCCCAGCGCCTCGCCATCAGGACCTCTTCTTCATCGCCATCTCAGAACTCGCGACCATGTGCTCGGCGCCAGGAGCTCGCCACCAACGATCACCAGCTCCTCGCCCAGCGCCTCGCCATCAGGACTTGATCTCCTCGCCCCAGCGTCTCGCCATCACCGGAGCACAAGATCACCAGAGCAGCTGGTCGTTCCCGAAGCTCCAGCTCCTCTGCGTCCTGATCAGCTAGCCAGGATTCGCCTCCATCAGACACCTGGCCCTGATTTCCTTTGGGTAAGCACCTCGCCAAGATCTCCATCAGGTTGCCCAGGAAAGGAGAAGCAGCAGGACACAATCTCCATCAGCGGAGGTTGCTCCCAGGTCGTCGCTGATCACTGGAGGTCGCTCCCTGGTTGACAGGCTCCTTGATCTGCAAATAGAGCTAAACATCATCAAGTTCAGTACTCCTGATCTGGGAATCAAGCTAAATATCTTCAAGTTCAACAACAGATCAAGCTACACAACAAGTTCAGTAGCACCAACAGATTGACAAGAATGGAGCAATTTAATATAGCCCTCAACATGCCAGCAGTTGAACAATTTCACCAATACCTCAACATACCAGCAAGTTTCGCAAGCATAAAATTCCGTGTGTGGTTCGTACTGATTTGGACTGCTTGGTACTGCTACTGAAACACAACAAGTGCTCCAATATTTTTGCACAAGCACTACTGCACACACACATGCACAAAGAATTTTAGTTAAAGCTACCGCTACTACTGGGCTTCAGAAACTGAAGAAGCAACATGTGGGGACCCCGGACTAGCTGTCCGAAATACCCGATTATGCTTAACACAACGATCCCGTGATCAGTCTGTTGTTGCACATATTCCAAACCGAATAACAAAGTTTACATCAATTACATTACCGAATTCAAAGTCTGACAAATATGGTCATACAGACCAAGTCTTACATAGGTGCCTTCAAGGGCCAAATGATAACAAAGCAGCGGAAACTAAGGTAGTTGACCAAAACGCGTCTTGACACCCGACATGCAGCTGACTTATGAAGATCCTAGTTTGCGTCATCGGCGTCATACTCCTCCTCCTGGTAATATTCCTCGCAATATGGAATCACACGAATGCCAGGGACGAAACCATTATGAGTACATTTCAATGTACTTCGCAAACTACCCCCGACATGAGTATGCAATAGCATCAATTTTTATTATAAGAAAACATTTATTTTTAGAAGACATCTCTATATCTTTGTTGAAAAAGGTAAGAAAATTTTTATAACTTTTCCAGAAAATTCATCATGACTAGTTTACTAAAAACTCCTCCTTTTTCCGACCATAGCCCTTCATGGTCAACATCTCCGGCAAACTCATACCGATCCGTTGGTATAGTTGCACCACATAGTCCCACCTTGTTTTCCGAACTTAACAACATTTTTGCACAAGGTCTTAGGACAGCCTCCCAACCGTCCATTACCGAGGACTTGGCTATTCGAATAGTTTTTACACTCTACAGAGGTAGTACGCTTTACCCACACCTATCCGGTAACTCATCGTGTCAGCCACGTCCCGCCATACAAGGTGTATGCGAAGTTGAGTAACCGTCCATAGCCTTTCCTTTGCTCGCGCTAGTAGGGGACCCTGCTGCTACGACACATTCCACCGAAACTTAGTCCAGCCCTTCGGAACCTAAATGTGAGGACTCGTAGTTCTGTCAGGCGTTGTATGGTGGCAACTTCTATCCTCCTCATCCATTTGTGAGCGAGGACCCATGTCAGGGTTAGGTCACCGAACCATTCCCTCGTGGAACTAAGTCATCTGCGTTGTTGAGGCATCCCATACTAAAATGAGCAAGCTATATGACTAAGCCATGTCCCATATTTGGGGTAGGAATGGTCGCACATGTATTGTTGGTCGTCATAGTACTAAGTACGCATTGTGCATAATTCGGATAACATCAACATTCTTTCTTTTCCACCAACATGGATAAAACTTTATCCAACCAAGGATAATCAAAGGAGTTTTTAGTATAAAAAACTTTTATTTACCAACCTATAATTCCATAGGCACTATAGTGTGCATCTACATAAGTGGCAAAATAGTTTTTCATAGTTTTTCGAAAACATGTGTTTTGAATGAAACTTGTGTCCCAAATTATCGATGCAATTATATTGGGGTGCAAAGCTCAGAAAGTAGCTTGCCTTGCTCAGCAAAGTAGGCCTGGTCTTGTGCTTCTTGATCAACAAAACCACCCTCCTCGATCTCTCCGGCAACGTTCTCTTCTACTCGCAAAATTTAAGCAAACGCAAACAGTTACACAACTACTCAATAGAACATCACAAAAATACAAACAAAAACACTACAACAAGCTACTGGCCTAAGGAAGGCAACACAATTGGATTTGACCTAAAATAAGCTACTGATCTTCCTACATAATTTATTTAATACAGAAGCTTAACAATCAAGTTTTAACCACTAGATTAGTTCCGTTGATCACAAAATTAAATCCTCTTAGCCACCAACAGTACTGGTTTTTTGTGATCTAACCCAATTGGATTTAATCCATTTGAACTAAGCATTAAACAACTAAAATTATTTTAGTCCAGAGGTGTAAATAAACTTCATTATTAAGCTAAACAATTACTGTTGCTTAATTAAATCTACAAACATTAGGGTAGATAACCTACTGTGATACTAAGCTAACAAAATTGGATTCACTAATTTTGGACTAACAAAGTATAAGAAACAAACAAGTTAAGTTAATTAACTCTCTGTACTGTTTTAATTACCATGCAAAAACTACTCTTCTAAAAAGGGTGACACTAGTGTGGTTGGAAAGATAATTTCATAAGCTTTCCAGAACAGTTGAGTTTGAATTAAGTGGACAAGTAAATCTCAAGTTATGAATTTTCAAAGTGTAAGTGCAGTTCTGTTTTCAGCATTTCTTTTTAATCGGAAAATTCTAGCGAGTGGATAATGTTCAAAATCCTGACGGGTGGGCTCTACCCATCAGTGGCCCTGGGAATAAAATTCCCGCGCGGTGTAAAAGGTTAAAAATGCTGACGGGTGGGGCCAGCCCGTCAGTGGCTCATCAAGCCGAAGCAGTAAGTCACCGTTGGATGCAGATCCAACGGCTCAGGATGGGCACGCCGGCGGCGACTAGAAGCCAGCGGCGCCGCCGTGGCTAGAGACGGTGGGAGACGGCGTAGGGCTCACCTAGGGTCTCCGGGGACGGCGTAGATGGCGGAAAGGGGTGCGGCGGCTTGGGGAAGGTCGTGGGAGGAGCGGCGTTTGCTGGGGAAGGCTCTGTCGACGGCGTCGGGTGCTCCTCCTTCCTCAGCCGTGGTCTAAGTCCGACGAGCTCGTTACGCCGTTCCTGGACAAGAAACATGGGGAGAAGCAAGTGGGTGAGTGCGGTGCTCATGGAGATGAAGATGAGGTGCAGAGGGAAGAGGGGGAGAGAGCAGCGCGGCACGGCTGTGGTCGACGTCAACCTCGACCGTGGCAGCACTTGCCCGAGCTCTGTTGCAGCAGCACGGCGCTGCAACGGCGTGTCCACCCTCCTGGTGGTGCACGAGAGCGAGTGGTGTGAGGGAGAGGCAGTGGAGTGGTGTGGAGTGGAGTGAGGCCTGGGGTGGGGTTTTATAGGGGCGGAGGTGGTGCACGGTGGTCTCGGTGCAGGATGTGACTAGGGCGTGGGAGAGCACGCCATTGGCGAGTGCAGCGGTGCAACAACGGCGTAGGGTGTTCCGTTAGGGTTTGGCGACAGAGAGGAGAGCGCAGTGAGCTGGAGAGCTTGGGGTGGGTAGGTCTCCATCGTGCGACACGATGCTCGACGGAAAGATGCCGTCATCGTGGGCCAGCAGGGTGACGACATGGTGTCCGTGGGGTTGCGGCGAGGTCAGTGAGTGGCGGTGCTTGCCGGGGTGCAGCGCTGGTCGGGGACGGGGTCGGCGTCCATGCGCATGACGGACACGGACTGGGCGAGCTGGTCGTGCTGCTGGAGGCGACCTCGGGCGCGTGGGTAGCATCCAACGAGCGCAGGGGACACCGCAGCGAGGGCTGCATGGCTGCGACCAGTGCGGCGTCTTCTTTTTCTTCTTTAGCAGGGTGGAGGTGACGGAGGGAGAAGAGGGTGAACACGGCCAGCTGCTAGTCGCCAAATGGCGCGGCCTCTGCGTGCTTTGCACGCATGCGTGCGAGAGAGGGGAGATAGGGGTGAGTTGCGAGCGATTTGAGTGAAATTCATTTGAGTTTGGCTCGGATTCGAGATGAACTCGAACTCTGTCTACCAGGTGTTCGACAGAATTCCCCAGCCAAATTAAGTTTTTAAATTTGAGGTATTGTTTTCATATTTTGATTGATTGACATTTATCAATATTTGTGATGTTACATTTTCTTAACCCTAAAATTTGGGATGTTACAAATCCTTCCCCCCTTAAAATAAATCTCGTCCTCGAGATTTGCCAAGCGGGGTACTGGGGTTTTCGATTAAAGGAAATTTCTAAGGGAATGGTTAATACCGAAATAAAAGGGAATAGTCTCTCTTATATGGAAGACGTGTTTTCCCCACGAGTAGTGACTCGAAGGTTTAATATCGAACTCTTGGGGAATCAGTAGTGAAAGATTTATCTTCCTATCCTTCTCTTGGTTACGTACAAAACAAAGTAAATATTTTGGTCCTCAACGTCACCTAGTGGTTGTCAAGCACAAGGTGTGAGAATAATATGAAAATAATATGCAATGCAAACAAGAAATAAATATGCAATGATGATGGGAACAATGATAAATGATATTTTTGAGTTTTATATGATGAATGCAAGATGTAAAAGTGTTTTTGTATTTTCGGATTTTTAAATGGCAGAAAATGGAAAATGGATAAAAGTGGTTGGAAAGGTGTTTCTTATGATTAAAAATCGACCGGGGTTCATGGTTTCACAAATGCACTCTCTCTTTAATAAAGTGGTAGACAATGGAACACTAGAGTTGACATATGAGATTGCAACACAAAAGTTTAGTGACAAGTTACTAGTTATATGGGCATCACGTCCTAACATAGAGACCTTTTGTTTATTAGTCTCTCTTATACTCCATCAAGATGCGAACTAAATCATAACACCTCAGTAATTAAGATAAATAAGAGCATAGCTTTAAGTTTCATGACATGAAGTTAAAATAAGAACATGCTAGATCTAGTCACGGAGAAGTGGCATGGTCACCCAGAACCCTTGTAGCATGGTATTTTTCTTTATCCCTAGTGAGGTAACAAAGTAAGGTAAAACACCCAAGTGGATCGCGATATTACAGTGGTCAGCTTACCGCACTCACCACTCCCCGTTACTCCAACTAATGCACACATCACCCCACACACGCTCTCATAAACATGCTTGATCAAAACAAGTGCACAAGAACGGGGTGCATAATATGCATCTACTTTCATAACTGAAACAAAACTATTGCAATATCAAACATATATTAACTCATAAAAAGATCCACCACATAGGTATTACATAGATGACCGTAATCATGTTCAGCAGCTCATATGGTACTAATTAGTGAAGCTCAAAGAGCGGAGAGTGTCATAGATAGTTCACCATAGCATGTAAGTAAATTTCCACCATGAATGATGCATGGCTTAGATTAGCGGCCCAGGCGTCTCTCTAACCATTTATACAAACTCATTCAAACTAAATCATTTCCCCTCATTTCACCATGATAGGCATCCATAGACAAAAGCACATGATATCAACCAAAAGGAGCATGTTGAAAGCTCTGCATGTGACATCACATATGGGCTAACTCCCAACCTCGGACATTTATCAAGCCACTAGCATCATAATCTTAATCACAATGGGTCATGTTTTATTTATTGCAATGATAGTAAAATGTGCATCAAGTTCGTCAGAGCTATATAACCAACTTTTCCCATGGCAATCAATAACATAATCATTTTCATTCAGAGGTATAGATAACACAAATATCATGATGAACATACTCGGAATAGCATATAGCTAGTAGGTAGATATGGTGGACTCACTGGAATAACTTTGGTTGAAGGTGTTGGAAACAAGTTTTAACTTGTTGGAATGTTTGGGCTAGCAAGAGGGAGAAAGTTGACCATCTAGATGCATGCATGAGTGTCCATAGAACCAACTTATCATGTTAAACAAAGTGAAATAACTTTCAGCATCAAAACATGAATAAGTGATAACTCTTGATAAAGCATTTACATATTATTACTCATTAACAAGCTCATGAATCATGCAACTATACGTATCATTAAAAATCAACTCAAACATCCCTTTTCCCAATATGATAATAGCATCCAACATATTTCAATCCAAATTTCCAGAAACTTTCCCATATACATTTATTATGTGGTGGTCTCACAAGACTCAACAAACAAACAAAAAGACGCTCCAAGTTTATGCGATAAAGTGTTTCGATCGAAAAACAGAAGTTAGACGTGTGCAAACCGAGAGTGTGTAGGTCCAGTGGGGTTGTCTTCACATCCCCAAGCTTATGGTCTTCACCATCCTTCGATAACTCTTAGTGCATCTCCTCCAATCCCTGTGAAAAAACTTCAAAACACCGTTTCTCCCATTCCTTTTCTGTGGGGTGCATTAGTGGTGATAAACAAATAGGTTTCTTGCTGCATATAATCCTTGGACAAAAATACATATGAATGTCCAGAAAGTGTATAATGTTGTATGCCTACTCATAAACTCATTTGAATCAAAAAGATTCAAGATAGAGGTTCAAAACATGCATAAAACAAAATGGGACAGAATTTGTCCAGAAAAAAACAGCAGCAAAACATATTTTTCTACCCTACTGAACTTTGTCGAAAAATTCCGAAAAAATTCATGCATACAGAGGATGAAAAGTTGCAACTACAGTTCAAATATGAGCTCATTCGGAGTTACATAATAAGAATTAAAAATCATACCGTGCACAGATTCGTGCAGGAATAAAATCTCCGAACTCAAATAGCAACTTTTCAAGGCCAACATGGGTAAAACTTGGCACTTTATTAAAAACTCCAGAACTAAACTAGACACAAGATCTCTTGTTACATCAAGAGGACACAAAGAAAAATCACACACAAAAATAACCGGGTTGCCTCCCGCAAAGCGCTTTCTTTATAGCCATATAATTAGGCTTCTTACTTGTTGTTTATTGAAGATGAAGCTCATGAGGGAACTTGAAATTTGATGTGTCCCTCTTTCTTGGGAAATGTTTCATGCACAATACCAGGATCCCATGGTGCTCTCAAGCCAATGAAAATAATAATCAAGTTGAAACCTGGTAGAGAGAGAAACAAAACACAAAAGTAATAACAACGAAGTCTAACTTTCTTTCTATGCATTGGCATTCTGTATACGAATGAATCATAATGAATAGAAGTTTTCCAATGCATATTAACAATAGTTACTTGCAACCCATAATTATTTGTAGCATACAGAGGGTTCTTATCACCTCCTCTTTCATAATAGTTGCAAGTAGTAGGAGTATATTCAACCATATAACCAATAGAATCTTCCAACTTAGATAATTTGGGGACATAAAGAGGATCATTAAATTTAATATGAAATTCATTAGCATGCTTCCCCCTTTCAAAATAGTTATTAAGATCAAGTTCAATATCATGGCTGCAACAAATATATGGATTTAGAGATAATTGCAAACCACATAAGTATTTCTCAACATAAGCAAACTTCTCCTCTATGGTGTTATTAGGAGAATTCAGGAACAATGTAGGACTCTCATGAGTGAGAGTATATCATTTTTATACTCACATAAAGTAGTAACAACTTCCAAACGTGTAGGATTATCAATAAGCATAGGACCATCATCTAAAGCATTGTCATATAGCATATCTAAACCATACTCCTCATCATTTTTAAAATTATTATCAATAATGTTCTCATTAGGCATAGGTCGATAGTACTCCTCATCATCAGAATCATAAAAGCAAAGTTCATCATTAACAATATCTTGAGTGTTACCCTCATCCATAGGTGGTGAAGGTGGAAGTTTCCCCTCTGCATTCTCTAGTTGTTCATCATTTTCATCATCTTCTGGGGTTGCACGGGCATCCCCAAGCTTAAGCTTTTGTCATCTTCTTCCTGCAAAATATTAGAGCTTTCTTGGGCAGCTCTCTTCCTTGTGTCAACAACGTAGATATTTTCATTAAATTCAAGTATGCAGAGATCAAGCATATTGGCAATGAAAACTTTAAATTGAGAAGCTATAGGGCAGGTTTCATGTTCATCAATGAAGGTGTATAATTCATAGGCTGCCATAAAAGTAACAAATTGCTCTACTTCTTCCATCCCTAAGTGAGTATAATTACCTTTATGATAACTTGCAATAACATGTTCATTATTGGAAGGTCATTGAAATTCAAAGTGTCTAGAGTATTCAGAGCAACAAATTTCTTCCTCATGATATTTAAGCAACACTTTCACAATTTCATTTAGAAGCTCTATGTACTCTCCTAATCTTTTCCCTTCATTTGATTTTCTAAATTCAGCAGCCATCATGTCATTTTCGTAATAGTTTTCCATTGATAGCAAGTAGACATACCGAAATATGATATGCAAGACAATGACAAAACAATTAATTTGCTTTGAAGGTAAAGATGGATAAGATGATGCTCACGTAGGTGCAACCTCCCCAAGCTTAGGTGTTAGCACAAGTTGGTGATGAAGTTGACTTTGTTGTGATATCCTTGAATCAATCCGGCTCCAGAAAACAGCTGGTGATGTGGAGTCAGAGTCTTCGGGCTGCACCCTTGGATAAATCTCTCAGCTATGATTCCCCGGCAACGGCGCCAGAAAACACGTTGATGACTTGCGCGTAGTTGATGAGGAAATCTTGATGTAGTGTTGTTTCTTCGCTCTTCAACAACGGCGCTAGCAATCAATCTTGATACCCCTGCAATGGAAAGTATATGGGGTTAGGTTGAGACTCCAAGTGCAGAGAATGTAGTAGTGGTAATAGTGTTTCCCCACGAGGGTGACTCGAGGGTTTAATATCAAACTCTCGGGGAATCAGTAGTGGTAGATTTATCTTCTTTATCCTTCTTTTTGGTTACCTGCAAAACAAAGTTAAATGTTTTGGTTCTCAACCTCACCTGTGGTTGTCAAGCACAAGGTGTAGAATGATATCAAAATAAATATGCAATGATGGTGGATGAATATACTAGGATGATGATGGCAATGATATATGATATATTTTTGGGTTTTTATGATGGATGCAAGATGGAAAAGTGTTTTTGTATTTTCAGATTTATAAATGGCAGAAAATGGCAAGGTGGTAAAAGTGGTTGGAAAGGTGTTTCTTATGATTAAAAATGGACCGGGGTTCATGGTTTCACTTATGCACTCTCTCTTTAAGTGGTGTGGCAGACAAGTGGACATAGAGTTGACATATGAGATTGCAAGCACAAAGTTTGATATCAAGTTGACAGTTATATGGGCATCATGTCCTAACATAGACACCTTTTGGTTATTAGTCTCACTTATACTCCACCAAGATGCGAACTAAATCATAACACCTCAGTAATTAAGATGACTTAGAGTATAGCAATAAGTTTCATGACATGAAGTTAAAATAAGAACATGCTGGATCTAGTCATAGAGAAGAGGCTTGATCACCCTCAACCCCGGCATCAAGGTATTTTTGTTTATCCCTAGTGAGGTAACAAAGTAAGGTAAACACCCAAGTGGATCGCGATATTTCAGTTGTCAGCTTACCGCACTCACCACTCCCCGTTACTCCAACTAATGCACACGTCACCCCACACACGCTCTCATAAACATGCTCGATCAAAACAAGTAGACAAGAACGGGGTACATAATATGCATCTATACTCATAACTGAAACAAACATTTGCAATCTCAACATATATTAACTCACAAAAAGATCCACCACATAGGTAATACAAATATGACCGTAATCATGTTCAGTCGCTCATACGGTACTCATTAGTGAAGCTCAAGAGAGAGGAGAGATACATAAGTTACTTCCACAAAACCATAGTCCAGAGGTGGACTACTCCCTCTTCATGGTGGAGACGGTGGAGATGTCGATGGAGATGAAGGAGACCTTGCCGGCAGCGCCCCGCCGGAGTTTTCCCCCTCCAATCTGCAGCTTTAGGTCTCTGTTTTCGTGTTTCTGTGATACGGCGGCGCTTTGTTCGCGAAACGCCAGGGGACCTTTTTATAGGCGTTTTTAGGTCAAGACGAAGGCGGTGAAGAAAGGATCGACGGCTGCGGAGCCTCGAGGCCCAAAAGAGTGGGCCCCACGCGACCAGGTACAGTGGCCGCGTGGGCCACCCTCTTTCGGCCCTCCGGCCTCCGTTTGATTGCTTCCTTCGCTCCGAGGTCTTCCTCCTTTCAAAATAATGATGCCTGTATTTTTCCATAATTTTTGGACGTCGTTTGGGTCCCTGAAACATAAAAGGAAAGAAATAGGGTTTTCTGCCTGCGCAGAGTTAATTCCATAAAAATAGGAAACAATTGATTTATTTCCTAAAATCATTAAATAACAGTAATATAACCCTTATATGATGTATATATGATTGGAATATGTGTGATATAGTGCAAAGTTCATGTATGCATTTTACATGCATCAGGGCCCCACCTGCCCTAGGTCGGTTTGGCCAAGGGTGGGCCCCACCCGGCCGAGCTAGGAAGGGAGAAGGGGAGGAGAGTTGGGGTGCAAACCCAACTCATCCTCCCATACCGAATTGGGAAAGGGGACTTTCCCCTTGTCCAATCCAAGTTGAGTTGGACAAGGAAAGGTTTTCCTCCTTGACCAAGTCTCCCTACCCCTTGGACTCCTTTATAAACCCCACCCCTCTAGTTGTGGAGACACAATTTAGATAGAAGCAATTGAGACGCAAGTTGCTCTCAAGTTTAGATCTCTTCTAGTTGGATTAGAGGGACCTCTAATTAGAGGCGACCTATCCGATTAGACTAGATCTAATCTCTCTCTCTCTCTCTCTCCTTCTCATGTGTTGAGATCTCCACCTTCATATACACCAGCAGACTTCAAGCTTGGACGGCGAAGCCCTGCTGAACCTTTCCAGTGTACGTGTGCAAGCTCTCGGAGGGATTCCTCATCATAGACGTTGCGTCCTTGTCGTGGTGGGAACATGCAGATGCCTAGGGGTAGGCTTAATCTGGGGCCGAACGGATGCTTGTGGTTTCGGGGAGGGATTGCGCGATGGAGTCGCACGCGAAGAACACACGAAGAGCACGAAGAACAAGCAAGAACAAGAACAAGAACCGCAAGAACACAAAGCACACACGATGTACCCTGCTTCGGGGCCCTCGTGAGGAGGTAAAACCCCTACTGCAGCACTAGCCTACTCTCTTTATATCTCAATGATGACAAGTACAAAGTGCTCCTTGAGCTGTATCAAGTAACAATGGTGAGAGCTCTAGGATGAAGATGAAGGCACAGGGGGAAATGAGCTCTCATCCAGTCTCTCCCCTCCGTCCCCCCCTCTACTGGAGGATTTGGTAGCTTACTTATACACTAACCGAATTACCATTTTGCCCCTGGCTGGAAGTGATAATGGCATGGACAAGAGGAACAGGACAAGCCTCTGCCCCTGTCAACCCAACGGCCGGACTGTCAGGCCCTAGCAGGCCTATCTTGCCACTTTGGGCAATGGCAGGTGTAGCCCACCGGGTCTCGGTCATATCCTCTTTCCCGAATTGGCTGGGTCAGCTCCTAGGTTGCTGCGCTCCCAGGAATCCCGTGACCTGACCTGGCCGTCAAGTCCCTAGCAGGCCTATCTTGCCACTTTGGGCAATGGCAGCCGTAGCCCCCCGGGTCTCGGTCGTATCCTCTTTCCCGAATTGGCCAAGTCAGCGCCTAGGGCCTTGCGACCCGGAAAACCTGCGACTTGACCCGGCTGTCTTCTCAGCCTCTGGCAGGAGACACCCGTGAACCTTTCTGACATTACTTGGCCCTTGTGCAATATCCGGATTACCTTATCCGGGTCCTTCCTGACCAACCCGGCTAACTTAACCGGTTTCCTTCCTCTGATTCGGTTAAGCTTTACCGGATCCTCTCTGGCATCTTCTCGCACTTTAGCTTGATCAAGTGCTAACCGACTCTCACGAGAGATCCGGCCCAAGTGACCCGGCTATATGTTGATCCGGCTAGCTCTTTGCAACACTTAACACCACATCTTTGCCCTACCCGGGGGCAGCCCCCCGACAGTCCTTCAACTGTTGAACAAGGTGGTGAAGCAAAGGAGAAGAAGGCGTCGGGATCTCTCTACCAGGCTTGGTTGAGAAGAGACCACGATCGACTACATCGACTACGTCATCAACACGTTCTTCCGCAATCTACGGTGTTGGTAACGTATACTAAACTAGATCTTTGGATCTTCGTATTCGCATGTATCTTCATATTAGATCTTGGAAACAAGGGTTGCGTAGCAATACGTGAAATTTTAATTTACCGTATGCGCAGGCCAACAGTGGTATCAGAGCCGATCTATGCGTAGATACATGATTTGATCTAGAGCACATGGTATGTGCGGGCACCGCATAAGTTTGTGCGGGTATGTTATTGAAGAGTTGCTTCTAACATTCAGTTTATTTATGGATGCTTCCCATTATATCACTTTAAGGATTGTTTCCGATGGCATAGTTAGATCTTTACGAACTTCTGGCAATCCGCGGACCTTTCGGCTGCTCCTAGTATGCTTGTTGGCACCAACGAAGTGCTTCAGTAGCTTCGGGTCTATCTATAGTTGGATTCATTGACTTGGTGATGGAAAGGGCATGTGGACTAGGTCCACACGGGGGTCACGCGCACCAGTGAAGTTTAGAGGGGGGGTTGGAACGTTTTCATAGCGTTGGGCCCTCCCTCACCTCGTAAAGTCAATCTAGCAACATGAATAAACATGCTTGGTGAGGACCGTAGGTTTCCGGTTGTCCCGTTGATCCTACAAGCCACGCTAAAATTTGCAAACAAACGTTAGAGGAACGTCTAACTCTGTTTTGCAGGACATGTGATGTGGTATAGTCTTAAAATATTATTTTGTTGACTAACCCTTTTTGTTGTGGCCGGCGTGCCATTCTTATTCATCGAGCCATGGTGGTAGTGGAAGATAGGAGAAGGCATGCAAGTGTCGTGAATCTCGACGTGGCCACGCCGATGGAAGGTGCCACCGGCGGATGGAGCAAGAAAGACTATACTACATCACACAAGTGTTAATTTACTAGTGATTGTTTTATATGTGTTTTTTCTTGTTCTTCCCTTGATTGCGCAGTAGTGTGATTATTAGGGAGATTCCTCGGTAGCTTCCAAAGTTTAATTACTTAAAGCTAAAATTGAAAATATCAAGGAGTTCGTGCTCATCCAATCGCTGCACCGTCAAACCGGATGCTTGTTGCCGTGCGACCTCTATCCAGGAGTAATGTGCACCAAGGGTTCAGGAGGCGGGCACGGACGGTCCTAGCAGCAATAGAGATTGGTTGTCTTGACGTCCAGGCATAACCAGTTATGAGTTTGGAGCACTACATCGAAAGATGAAACGAAAATCACGGCAGGAAGTGATTGGTCTGTTGACCTACCCCTTCGTCGTAGTTGAAGACATGTATCCATGATTCAAGTACTGAGAATTGTGGATTTCGTAATACACTAAGTTGATCCTGAGGAATATCAATTTTAGTGGGAGCACTTTACATTTAGTTTTAAATTTAGTGCCAGATAATAATTATGAACATGTCTAAGTGAACTTAATTGTTGTAGATCAATGGCTAAGATAGCACCCACGTTTAACCTTGCACCACTGGTTGAGAAGAAACCCCTGACTGCAAATGGGAGCAATTATGCTGATTGGATTCGCGCCCTAAGGATTGTTCTTAGGAACGCGAAGAGTGAGTATGTTCTAGATGGGCCGCTGCCGCCCATGCCGGCGGTGGAGGCGCCACAAGCTGAATTCGAGGAGTACACCTTGAAGAGTGATACTGCCATATCGGTTCAGTGTCTCATGTTGACATGTATGGACCCTGAGTTGCAGAAGAAGTTTGATAACACTTCTGCATACGACATGAATGTCGCACTCAAAGCCATGTACCAGACTCAGGCTAAGACTGAGCGTTATGAAATAACGAAGACATTGTGGTCATGTCACATGGCAGAAGGAGGCTCTGTGAGCGAGCACGTAATCAAGATGTTTGGTTATGGTACAAGGCTTGAGGCGCTGGGATTTCCAATTCCGGCCGAGCTAAGTATAGATTTGGTGTTGGCTTCCCTCCCCCCTATCTTACAGCGGTTTCATCATGAATTACAACATGAATGGGTTGGAGAAGACACCAAATGAGTTGCTTGCAATGCTAAAAACTGCTGAACCTAGCGTGAAGAGAGAGAACAATCAAGTTTTGATGGTTACCCAAACCGCAAAGTTCAAGAAGAAGAGAACAAAGAAGTCTAAGCATGCTAAGGCATCAGAGAAGACTACTACTACAACTCAAGAGGAATCCGAGTGCTTCTTTTGTAAAGGGAAGGGACACTGGAAAAGGAACTGCAAGAAATTCCTGGCTCTGAAGAAGAAACCTTCTAAGGGCAAGAAAGGTATAAAGAATTATACCTAAATGATATTTGTCAATCTTAATAGTAACTCTGGAAATATCAGTTGCTAATTTATTATGCAATGATATAGGAGGTACGGCAAGTAAGATGACGGAGGAGTAAAGGTGGTGATGTGCGTCAAGCTCGGCGCATAAAGTTTCATCCACAAGATGAAGGCATCTCCAATTTACTTTTCAAGTTTTAGTTTAAGAGATTTGTTGGGGGGATAATAACCCGGTATACTCATGAAAATATTGGCCGAATGATTGTTTCTGGCAGAAAAAGCGAAAAATGTGAACTGGCTCAGATAGCCGGGTTATCAGTAGGAGTCTCCTTGGCGGCTTCAGCTTCGGCAGAGGCCGGGTTATCTTCAGGAGCTTTGGCCTGGGACTCAGCTTGCGCAGGGCCTTGATCTTCTGCAGTGTCCTTCGCAACATCAGCCGGCTTTTCCACGATTGGCGTGGTAGGAGCACGGCTGGGTGCAGGGACAACAGGGGTTGAAGTGCTCGGTGCTGCTTTCTTCTTCTTTGCAAGAGATTCCTTCAGTTTGACGAGCAAGTCGACATGCTTGGGTTCCAGATGTGGGATTGGAGTATCATCTTCATCCACAACATCTTGGAATACCGACAGATCAAGGTTCTCTACAATCTTGCAAGCTACAGGCCGAGTTTGGGTGACAATTTCTTTGAAGTCCTTGCCACTGAACTTGGTTCCATCGGCGTTGTACTGAGGGAAGCCTTTAACAAAAGGAGCCGGGTTAAAGCGTGGATTATAGGCCTTAGCAAGAGCTAGGCCACGTATTGCGCCAACCCGGCATGCTGAGCGTGTCCAGAGGCTAAACCACTCGGGAATAGTAGAGAGTTGATGCAGAGATTCATATATCACCTGGGGAGGAGCACAGTTGCTTTTAACCCGTCTGATAATCTCAGTGGTGCCAAACTGGAATTGCCGGATAATAGTGTTCAAACAGTTCAACTTTTCCGGATAAGACCTCTGGATGGCAGCATCTTTTTCCCCTGAAGAGCATAAAAATGATCAGAGTACGAAAGCCGAGTGATAAGAAAAAAAGCATAAAGAGAGAAGTGATTACCTATGAGGGCATTCAAGATTTCGTTGATATTGTTCTTGACATTGTCAAAGCATTTTTGAACACTGATTAGCTTATCATAGCAAGTTTGATACTTTTCACCAGCAGTTTCAAGTTCTTGCTTCAGTTTGGAGTTCTCGGCAGTTAGGGATTCAATCGTCTTCTCCAAATCTGAAACATGAGCTTCAGTCTCTTTGCGCAAATTTGTTTCAGCTTCAAGGAGCTGATTGGTCTTGGAGAGCACTTCGTCTTTGTGAGATACATAGTTCTAAAAAAGAATAACAAGTCAGAAACTTGGGGACTGAAATAAATGTTAGTCAGCAATGGCAAGTAAGTCCCTATTTATAAAGAACAATAGAAAGTAGCAAACTTTGTACAAGTTCCGGATGATCAAAAAGCAAATCACCCGGCACTTGGGGACTGGTATGTTTTCAAAGTTTTACAATTTTCAGTTTTAAAGTACATTCTTCAAAGTTCCAGCTAATTGTAGACATATTACCCAGAACTTGGGGGTTATGAGGATTTGAAAGTATTACAGATGTAAAATTCGGAAATGTGGAGAAATTGATATCAGAGAATAAGCAAGTTCCAGATTATCGTAGACTGATAACCCAGAACTTGGGGACTAGGATATTCTGAAGTTCTTAAAAATGTTTATGACATATATTTGCAAGTACCGAGTAACTGTGGACAGTTTACTCGATACTCTGGGACTAGGTTTAATATGTAAGGTATGAGATAAAAGAGAAGTTTAGCTTCAGATTGTTATATTTGGCCAGCAGACCTTCAAAGTTTATATTGCCATAGTGTGGCACAGTGGAAGCTTCGCCCTTATCAGTCGGCTTGGACTTCTTCTCAGTTGCATCAAATTTGGCTGCAGTGTTGATGGGAGTGGTCTTCTCAACAAAGTGAGATCCAGTAATTACGACTTCTGGATCAGTCGGTTTATCAGCAGCAGAAGGAGAGACGTTCCTTTGATCAGTTGCCTGTTCTTCATGAGTGGGCTCAGCGTGCTTTTCAGGAGTGGTCTCCAAGTTATCCTCCTCTGCAATGGGAGGGCTTGGAGCACCACTAAGTGTAGCTTTCGCCCTGAAATCGCAAATAAAGAGACAATGTAAGTAAGAATGAAGAGAAGCAAATTGAAAGAATAAGTAAAGTAATAGAAGTTTCTACACATTACCCGGTATTGACTTGAAAGTCCCGGGGGAGGTCGTTGCTGGAGCCTGAAGAAGCTGTTAGAGAGTTTGATTTAGCAACCCGGAATTGACCAGCTAGAGGATAGCTATCAGATGGATGTTTTTGTGGCTCAAAGTTGGAAAAATAAGTACCAGGACGGTGTGGAGAGGAGATGTTTGGGATTCCCGGGTTAAGTGGATCATCTCCAGGAGAGGTCCGGGTGGCCCTCCTCTTGGCAGAGGGTTCAGCAACTTTCTGTGAAGATTTATCAAGAAGAGTTTGGTTGAGTCTTTTCATAGCAAGAAATGAATATGGTTCTGTGGTCATGCGAGAGTATGGCACCTTGGCACAAATGGTGCGTGCTTTCCTTTTCCCGGTAGCAGCTGACTTTGTGGCTTCAGAGCTGTGGCGGGGTGAAGGAGTGATTACCTTTTCAGTCGGTTCTGGTATTATAAAAGTGGCATCAGTGGAAAGTGTGGATGGAGTATCGTTTTCAATTAAGCTTATGAAGAAGTGGCCGAGGGAGTCAAGTTCACCTTCTTCTTTTTCTTCTTCTTTCTCTTCTTCTTCTTCTTCACTTGAGGACAAGGCCTCATCATCATCTTCATCTTCATCTGCCTCAGGAGTGGCAGGGGGAGTCTCAACTTGCCACCAGGCATCAGAATCCTAGTGAAAAAGCAAAAGTGATATGATCAATAGACAATTGAGAAAGAATATGTTAGTGAGATGTTTATCAGTCGGAACTTACTGGTGGAGCCGGGTTATTCTTGTTGAATGGCAGGAGGCCATTATCCTTGATGAGTTCGATCTTTTCAGCGAGGAAGGCTTTGATGGGCTTGTTCAGTGCAGTGGTGGGGTAGGACTTCTCCGAGTAACGAAGAGAGTCAGTCAGGTGGCCCGAGTAATCACAAAGAAGGTTTTTGCGAATACTGTTGGGTTGGATTCGCCAACCCATCCACGTCTTGATTAGATCGGTTCCACGAAGCCCATGCTTAACTAAAACAGATATCTTCTTGAGGAGAGGTTGGAGAGCTTCTCTCTCGGTTTCAGAGGCATAAGAGTTCATGTTGCTGTTCAAGATAAGGGGCTCGACCGAATAACCCGACAAAGGGCGTTCACCAGAAGGTATTTTAGATTTGCAGTAAAAGTATGATTTTTGCCAGTGTTTCACATGGTGTGAAGTTCGAGTGAAGGCATAGCAGAGCCTTTGCAGCGCTGAATAGAAACGCCGCCACAAACCAAGAGGGGGCCATTCTTGTGCTCACGTTGAGGTTTCCACAAGAACAGCTCCAGGAAAAGAGCCAAATTGGGAGGAATGCATAAGTACGATTCACAAAGAACAATATAGTTGCTGATGTTTAAAATAGAATTGGGTCCAAGATCGAAGACCCGGAGTTTGTAATGATGGAGGAGATCTCTAAAGAATGGATGACCCGGGGGACGAAAACCCCGGGTGACATGCTCAAGGAAGCAGATGATTGCACCATCTTGAAGGGAAGGCCGGGTCTCCTCTTCAGTCCCTCTCCACTCGATTTCCGACTGAAGAGGAAGAACGCCAGACTTGGCCAGTTCTTCAAGCTTGGTGTGAGTGGCCATGGATTTGGCCCAGTTGGTCGTGATTCTGGATCTTGGCTTGGTTTTCTTCATTATCTTCTTCGACACCGACGCGGTGGCGCCTTCATCGGACTTGCCTTTGAGCTTGAACTTCCTCGGATCCTTCGGAGCCATGAGATCCAAAGATCTAGAAAATGACGAGAAAATATTGGAAAATAGAAAGTTGAAGAACAATCCGAGGAAGAACTTGCGAAAATGTGAAGCAGAAATCAAGAACGGATGAGAGAACTTACCAAGCTTCAAATATGAGTAGATGCGGCGTGGATTTCCCGGCGGCAAGCTACAGCGGCGAGGTGCACTGGTTGCTGGCGGCGGCGCGACGAGCTCGGGTGAAACCCTAACCCTAGAACAGGAAAGAGAAAGCTGGAGGTTGAAGATGAAGTGGCACGGTGAATGGGGAAAGTGAAACCCTATTCACGCGGCCCACTATTTATAGCCCAGGGTGAAACCCTAGGAGCGTGAAAATCGAGGCGTCAAGATTCTGTTTGACTACAGGACAAAGACAAGATAGAATGTGTCAGAGGATATTCCTCGGTCGTTGACTGGAGAGAATTAAGTGCAAGATAAAGTCGAGTCATTAAAAGCTTTAGGACAAGAGAAAAGCCGGGTTATAAATGAACCGCCAAAAGGAGCTGGTCTGAAACATAACCCGGCCATTCAGTGTTAATGATCTTTATTTTTGGTTTTCAGGAGTTTAACTTAGATAATCCCACCAGCGGCTACCCTCGAGTAATCAGATCAAGATCAAGATTATCAAGTGAAGCAACCAATGAGCTTATTCAAGTCAAACTTGGGGACTACTGTTGGGGGGATAATAACCCGGTATACTCATGACCAAGGAAGTATCAGTCGGCTAGCCTAAGGCCTGGTCCAGGTGACGCTTACAAGACATGGGCCGGGTTATAGTTGGGCCAATATGCCTAATTTGACTCGTCCACAGAAGGAAGAACCTAGAAGAACTGGAGTCCGAGTGAAGGAAGGAACCGGGTGGCTTGGAAGCTAAGGAAGGTCAAGAAGAACGTAGAGTAGGACTCCAAACACGTATGTAACACGGTATTCATTGTACGTTCGGGAGACCCGGCATCTATATAAACGGGCTCTCAGAACATAGATAGACAAGCAATCAAGTAACCCTAGATCGATATCACCGCTATCAAGCGAAACCCTGGTAACCTGTCTCGTAACCCGGCTCTGTTGTTGTAGCCGAGTTACCGAGACTTCGAGATCAATAATAAGCAAAGCAGGAAGTAGGTCTTTATCTCCAATGGAGAGGCTGAACCTGGGTAAACCCTTTTTCCCCAACGAGCGTGACAATCTCCTGAAGGACCAGAGCGCCTTGCCCCAATCATCAAGTTACCCTATGGTAACATCTGCCGTGACAACCCACGACAAGATTTGAGGGTTTTACCCTAAGGTTATTTTGTAATAGGATCGCATTTATGGCGATGAAAGTACTCTTGTGATTTTGTGAGATTTTATCTCTCGTTTATCAAAGAATATTTTGGATCAATCCCTTCGTGGATTATCAAGTTACAAATCTCTTGAATTATGGAAATATCATTTGTTCTAAGATATATTGTGAAGATGTTGATACCACCTTCGTGTGGCACTATTGTCTCAAATAGATCATAGTAATATGATGGAAGGATTTTGAGATATTGCACATAGTGAAGTTAATCAATGATGAGTTTTGAGATAGTCAATATTTTATTTGATATCTTGGACTACACAATATTGTTTTAGAAATATTGTCTTAGTAATATGATGAATGGAAATTTATTTCGATTCATTTGATCAAGTTTGATTAAATAATTGCTAAGATATTGTTGCTTGCAGAATTATTCCAAGAAATCCAATTACAGTATTTATTGCATTGTTTTAGTTTTAGCACAAAGTAAAGTCTTTAAAGGAAATCATGTCATAGTCTTGAAAGATAGACATAAAGGGACATGATAATTTTAGGTACTTGGAATTTCTGAAAAGAGGTTCGGTCCTAAAATAAAGAAGACTTAGGAATATTTATCTTATGAGTTGTGTCATAGTTTTGAAAGATAAACATAAGAGACACAAAGAATTTGGGACCTTAAAGTTTTATGAAAGATTGAAACTTGATCCTAAAGGAGGAAGATAAATAGAGATTTATTTTGTTGGTTGTTCCAATAAGTTAATTGGAAATCCTTTTGTAACCACCACATAAGTGACAATGTTTTGCCACTAAGATATGTGATTCTTGAGGAATTTATTCTTCTAAAGAATTCTAGTGGGAGGATAGTGAAATCTTGAGAGATTATTTGAATCTTCGGAAATAGTTATCAGATGTTGCGCAAGCGGAAGCAATTCCAATTGACAAGTCTTTTAAACTAATACCGAGAGTCTATGCATTTAATGCATGACGTCTTGTCAAGATAAATTCACTTAACCAGAATAGTGAACATATGAGTTTCTAGGAAACTTAATATGTCAAACAAAATAAAGAAAGGATTGTGCTAGAATAAGACCCAATAGATTATGACTTAGATGTCATATAAATTTAATATCATTTTTGAGTTATGATAAACTCAATAAGGATCTTTTTGTTAGACGAAAAGATGATCACAAAGTTGTGTTGATCAAAGGAAAGTTTTATGATAGGAAGTTTATATGAGAATTGACAAAGACATATTCCTTTTCAAAAGGAAAGATGGATCGAGGTTGTGTACTTAGTACAGCTCGAGGGTCTTTTGTTAATTGAATATAAATCAAATCATAAAAGGAATATATTTGTCTAGGACAAATAAATGATATTAAAAGAAGGAAACAAGAAACAAAGTTTTGTTTTGAGTTTCAAGAAATAAAGGAAAGTCATAGTTTCATTTAAATCAGTGGGAGCTTAGTTATATTATTCGAGTTTGAATAATGTAATATTATAGATTGTTTTGTTTTGATACAATGTGTAGTGTTATTAAAGGAAATTAATAACATGCATATTTGGAACATATTCGTCACATCACATATGGAAGTTGCCATATAAAGATGAGATATAATGTTGCGGAAATTTCATTGAGGGTGTTTTGAATATTATTCAAAATACGAGAGAATGAAATTCTCATAAAGTTTAAGGAAATTCATGTGCAAGAACCATGGCTGTTTCGTACGGTGGTGAGCATGATCAATTGATTTGAAATCTTGATCATAAAGGAATTTCTTAAGATGTGAAATTTTAAGATCAAAACAAAGTAGTCAAACTTGATTGTTGACAAGTTGAATTTGCTAAAAGTTCAATTGACTCCAATTAAGATGAGGATTCTCCATAAGGTGTATTTTGAAGAAGTTACTTCAAAAGTGAGAAATACTCATAATGTAAGAGTTGCATTGGAAAATCTTATGAGATAAGTATAAAGGTTAAGACAAGGATTAGATGACAGAATTTTCTAAATTTTGTGCATCACAAATGATGGGTATGTTTATGTAAAACATTGAGTCTATATTACGAAATCTACAACAAGTGGCAAAGACAGTGGGAGCGCAAAACTTCCATGATGAAGGGTTGTCTAGGTGTGGTTCTTTACGAAGAAGACAACTAATTGGTAAAACAATGAAATTGTATTCTTAGTAAAGGTTCCAGGGTTTCACCTAGAATACCAGGCTACAAGTGATCATATGATCAATTGAGGTTATGCATGAAAAGATATATCTTTTTGCATAAGAAACATAAAGTTCACATAGTCACCATTAGGGACTAAACAGACAAATGTCAACCACAGAAGGGTGAGCATGAGAAACACCGAACATCTGTCTAGATGTTGAACTTATGCAAACTAAACATTGCCAGTTTGTGCAAGTGGGAGACTGTTGGATATATGCCCAAAAGGCAATGTATTTATACATGTGACAATGTATTTATACATATGTATATCTGATTCATACATTATTGATTCGTATTCTCTATGCTATAACTGCAGTGATTTCTAAATGCGTGATTTAGGGAAAAGCTCACCTGCACGTGTAGAGAATATGAATACGTAAAAGTACCCTAGTTCTTTTATGGACTAATTCTTAATGCTAGATGACGCGGCTTTTCCTAGTCATGGACATAGAGTTTATGTCAGCATCAAGGATGGCATATTATTGGACTATAATATGGCTGGGTCACCCAAGTGTTGGTATGCTAAGAGATTCCGTTAAATAGTCTTTTTGTCCTTAGCTTTATCACAGAAAGGTTGTTGTATAACATGTCCTTGTAACCATGAGGTTATTGGGGTCATGCATATTGGAGGAGTTGCTTTGGTGCTTAACCGTCACGGCCGTAACAGGGTGACCATAAAGGCAGTTGCTGGGTGGCTTCAAAGGTGTGTGTGTATCCTGATGTTCTGAGATGGGAAATTACTCCTCTAGGTTAAGAGAGATACTTCCAGGGCCCGCTCGGTATTATATACATATCCACTACGTTCTGCAGACAATGCACGGTGAAGTTACACGTGTGGGATATCATAATACGGCAACGAGTAAATGGAACTTACCGGTAACGAGATAGACAAAGATGATGTGAATCAATCCTTGATTGATTCATGGTATCATCACGGATCTATATCTCGGGTGAAGTTCAGTGTCGTGAGTAATGGGATTGATATATGATAATCAACAGGTTCAACAGTAGAGTTATTCGCATAACGATAGCAGCCACACAGGACGTCCTTGGAACTGTCACTGGCCGGTGATTGGTTGATACCCAACCAATTATAGCTACCCGTTATCGGACCTGTAGGGTGGACACACTTAAGCTAGGATTGGTTAGTTGTGTTATATGGTTGGTCTGGAACATGGAGACAGTATCATCGGCATGGTGCTTGCGTGATATGACATACCTTGTCAAGAGAGAAAGTTTGAGAGAAAGTTTGTGATAGAAGTTACTATCACGGTCGGATTTATTCCGAGGAGGTTTATAAGAGAGGATATATTTGTCCGGAGTATTTTGTCGGCGGACACTAGGTGTCCCGGATCATATGAAAGGAGTTTCATATGATAGGTAATTAATTCGGTGAATATTCTGTAAAAGGAAATATTCAAATAAGAATTAATATGACAAAGTATTATTTAATTATATGTTAATTAAATATTCATTTATTTAATTGATAAATAATTACGGGAAAAATTAAAGCCACACCACCAAGTGGTGGTGGGCCGAGGCGCCGTTAGGGGAAACCCCGGGCCAAACCCAGGTGGGCCGAAGGCCCACAGCGGGGGCGAGGCGGAGGCGGTGGCGGCCACGGCGGCCGGCCAGGCGGGCCCCACCCGTCAGGTCGGTGCGGCCAGGTGGGCCCCACCCGACCGAGTCGGTGCAGGACAGGCGGGCCCCACTGCCAGGCGGCACGGTGGCTGGCCTAGGTGGGCCCCACCTGCCCTAGGTCGGTTTGGCCAAGGGTGGGCCCCACCTGGCCGGCCGATCTAGGAAGGGAGAAGGGGAGGAGAGTTGGGGTGCAACCCCAACTCATCCTCCCATACCGAATTGGGCAAGGGGACTTTCCCCTTGTCCAATCCAAGTTGAGTTGGACAAGGAAAGGTTTTCCCCTTGCCCAAGTCTCCCTACCCCTTGGACTCCTTTATAAATCCCACCCCTCTAGTTGTGGAGACACAATTTAGATAGAAGCAATTGAGACGCAAGTTGCTCTCAAGTTTAGATCTCTTCTAGTTGGATTAGAGGGACCTCTAATTAGAGGCGACCTATCCGATTAGACTATATCTAATCTCTCTCTCCTTCTCATGTGTTGAGATCTCCACCTTCATATACACCAGCAGACTTCAAGCTTGGACGGCGAAGCCCTGCTGAACCTTTCCAGTGTACGTGTGCAAGCTCTCAGAGGGATTCCTCATCATAGACGTTGCGTCCTTCAACTGTTGAACAAGATGGTGAAGCAAAGGAGAAGAAGGCGTCGGGATCTCTCTACCAGGCTTGGTTGAGAAGAGACCACAATCGACTACATCGACTACGTCATCAACACGTTCTTCCGCAATCTACAGTGTTGGTAACGTATACTAAACTAGATCTTAGGATCCTCGTATTCGCATGTATCTTCATAGTAGATCTTGGAAACAAGGGTTGCGTAGTAATACGTGAAATTTTAATTTACCGTACGCAAAACCCAACGGAGAGATACATAAGTTACTTCCACAAACCCATAGTCCAGGGGTGGACTACTCCCTCTTCATCATGGAGACGGTGGAGAAGTCGTTGGAGAAGATGGAGACCACGCCGGCAGCACCCCACCGGAGTTTCCCCTCCAATCTGCAGCTCCAGGTATTTGTTTCGGTGTTTCTGTGTTTCGACAGCGCTCCTTTCCGAAGGGCGTCAGAGACTATTTTTATAGTCATTTTTAGGTCAAGACGGAGTCGGTGGAGGAAAGATCGACGACAACGGAACTCCGATGCCCAAGTTGGTGGGTCCCACACGGCCAGGGAATCTGGCCACGTGGGCCACCCTCTTTTGGCCCACGGGCCTCCGCTTGTTCGCTTCCTTCGCGCCCAAGTCTTCTTCCTTCCAAAAAATGATGCTCGTAAAATATCAGGTCATTTGGACGTCGTTTGGGTCCCTGAAACATCAAAATATAGAAAATAGGGATTTCTGCCTGCGCAGGGTTAATTCCATAAAAATAGGAAAATTATGAAATATTCCAAAAATCATGATAAAACATTGATATAACCCTTAGATGATGCAAATATGATTGGAATACAAGTAATATAGTGCAATGTTCATGTATGCATTTTACATGCATCAGTTGTACATCCACTCCACTAGCCAAGTGAGATATGTTCACTTCTTATACTTAATAAAATCAAAACCTCACATAAGTATGTAACTCATCAAGTCTTTCACTTGTTTCACATAACAATATCTCAAATTTCCTTCCGTCGGTTTGTCCTTTGTGCTAAAAAGGATTGGGCCACTCGCTGCAATTAATATTGTTCCCTTTTATTTACTGGTACTTTATTTATCTGTTACTACCTAAACTTCTAAAAACTCGTCTGCTAGTGTTTATAGTGAAACCTTGCTCGAAACTTCTAGTCAACACCTTCTAATCCTTGTTGGATTCGACACTCTTATTTATCGAAAGTATTACGGTACCCCCTATACTTCTGGGTCACCAGTCATTTGTCACCCTGTTGCTGGGTCACGGTCATCACTCTGCCTCAGACCAACACCAATAATCTTTCATGTCCCAAAGGCAAATATTGTGCAATCGACGTTCACACAATATCACGAAAGACTATTAATACATGGAAACGATATTAATCCATACATTTGCATTTCATCTCACAATAACTAGACTTTCGCCACCTTTCCAAGAACTAATGAAACTGCTCACACATGAAGGCACAAAACATTATCATGATAATAGTAAGAATATAAAATGGATTATAGTATGAGTGCACGTGTAAATCCACAATTTGAGTTTTGAAATTAGAACGAGATGGAGGAGGGAGATTCAGTGATGTAGACGAAGGAGATGGTGTTGATGATGATCTATATTGATGTCGTTGACCTTCGTATAGCACCGCGCGCAGGTCCAAGGTCCCCACCCTTCCTAGTGCCAGAACGACATCTAGAGGAGGCGAGGACCTGTCGAATCTTTGTCGGTGCCGACGATGAAGCAGCAGATGACACCGACGGCGACGGCTAGGGTTGAAACCCTAACCGCCGCCTCTCTTTCTTTCTTTTCTTTCCGCCTCGCTCCCGTTCTGTTGCGGTAATGAAGTTGGGTTGCCACACCTACATGCGGATGGACAAGCCCAATAGGGACCGATATCCATATTAAAATCTGATGCACAAAACGTCACGGGGTCTGAATCCTATTCTGCCGGTTTCCTACATAGAATCTGAATGACTAAAAACGCATGCAAAAGCAGCTGGGGAGGCGTCTACCATTACAGCGACTTGCTTGATTCAAAGTCGCATGGTCCTTCTCCATGTAACGAAACGATGTGTTAGATGAGAGCTCAAGAGACCGCTTCTAGATTCATAGTTAACAAGCCAACCTAACATGTATGTATTGGCTAGATCGTACGGTCAGAAGTTAGGTAAAGTTATAGAATGCACATCAATGCTCTTATATATGTATTATGAAAAGGGATGCATGGCCATGCTTTTGTATAATGAAAAGGCACATCAATGTCATCGCCCTTTTGTTAACAAAAGGAACCTTATCAAGTTTCAACTTGACAACAATGATATTGTACAATATCTAAGTCATTTCAGTCTGGATCTTCTAGCACATATTTCCTTCTTACTTTGTCTTGGCATAATTTCAATCAAGTTACCCAGAAACTTTATGTTCTCCATCTGGTTAAGTGAATTTCTTGATAGAAGTCATGTTCCAATTTCAATGACTTCATGTATTAGTTTAGAAGAATTTATCAATTAAAAAAGCTTCCGCTTGCAGAACTCTTGATAACTATTTTCGAGGATTCAATAATCTCTTCAAGAATCATCATCCTCCCACTGAAATCTACGAGGAGTAATTTACCTCAAGAATCACATCTATCTTAGTAACAAAACATTGTCACTTATGTGGTATGACTTTCAATTTATTATTGGAATAGCCTATCTACAAAGTAATTTATTCGGCTTCATCTTTTAGGATCAAGTTTCAATCTTTCAGAATACCTTAGAACCTAAATTCTTTGTGTCCAAACACAGTTTCTCTTTCAAAACAATGACACAAAGAAAGAGACAATTAATTATACTATCTTTTATCTTAGGACCAAATCTCTTCTCTCATAAACAAAGGATCTAAGAATATCACGTTCGTTCATAGTTTATTTTTCAAAGCAATGACGTGAAAAATAAAGATAAACAACTGCGGTAAAAGGTTTAATCTGTGAGCATTTAACATTCTAAATTAGGTATCATGGAGTGCACTTTTGCAAAAGAAGATTCACGTTGATGACTTTGTCAAACTTGGTCAAACGTGATTAGAATTATTCGAAAAACATTTCAAGCCATGCTATCACTAAAGCAATATTTCTAAAATGCTATTGTGAAGTTTTAAGATATCAACGATGATTGATGAAATCATTGACAACCTTTTAACTTATCCTTGTTGACTTCACTATGTGCTGGAATACTTAATGATTTTTTTGAAAGGAATGCGGTGGGGGAAGCCCCATAGCGTCTTTTTTTTAAATAATAAGACCCCAAATTCGCGCCCGTGAGGACTTGAACATGGGTGGCTGGGTTGTACATCCACTCCACTAGCCAAGTGAGATATGTTCACTTCTTATACTTAATAAAATCAAAACCTCACATAAGTATGTAACTCATCAAGTCTTTCACTTGTTTCACATAACAATATCTCAAATTTTCTTTCGTCGGTTTGTCCTTTGTGCTAAAAAGGATTGGGCACTCGCAGCAATTATTATTGTTCCCTTTTATTTACTGGCACTTTATTTATCTGTTACTACCTAAACTTCTATAAACTCGTCTGCTAGTGTTTACAGTGAAACCTTTCTCGAAACTGCTAGTCAACACCTTCTAATCCTTGTTGGATTCAACACTCTTATTTATCGAAAGTATTACGGTACCCCCTATACTTCTGGGTCACCAGCCATTTGTCACCCTGTTGCTGGGTCACGGTCATCACTCTGCCTCAGACCAACGCCAATAATCTTTCATGTCCCAAAGGCAAATATTGTGCAGTCGACGTTCACACAATATCACGAAAGACTATTACTACATGGAAAGGATATTAATCCATACATTTGCATTTCATCTCACAATAACTAGACTTTCGCCACCTTTCCAAGAACTAATGAAACTACTCACACATGAAGGCACAAAACATTATCATGATAATAGTAAGAATATAAAATGGATTATAGTATGAGTGCACGTGTAAATCCACAATTTGAGTTTCGGAATTAGAACGAGATGGAGGAGGGATTCAGTGATGTAGACGAAGGGGATGGTGTTGATGATGATCTATATTGATGTCGTTGTCTTCCAGATCACAATGATGATGGAGATGGCACCCTTCTACTGATTCCCCCTCTCCGGATCCCTTTTCGGGCTAGGTTTTCTGAATTGTTTTTGGTTTGGGGGCTTTTGTTTTTCTGGCTCGAAATCAGAGGGCAAAGGGTTGAAGTAGTTCAAGAGGCGGTCCTACTGGATAAGATACGACCACTGATGCAAGCGGGTGTGACCGTACCAGTGGTTGTTATCTCTCGAGGTACCGCGACTTCGTGTGTTTCTTCTTCTCCTTATTCCCAATGAAATGTTTTTCCACAAAAATGCTTTAATTGCTCTTAATCGACATATGTTCCCAAACTTGGTAGAATTACCTAATATGGGATTTATCTTTTATATTTGACTTTCTGCGTACATAGACGTAAAAGTTCGCGTTGGCGCGATAAAATGCAGAAATTATCGCCTCTACACAATAAGCATTAACTAAAAACACTATATAAAATTGACGCATCAGCATACCCTCTTGCTAGTCACGTACGACTCAATAAAATATAGAATCTCTAGGTGATGAGGGAAGGATGACCATTATTTCTGCCATCGCGCCACCTCCATATATTTTGAAGATTGGACAATTCTGTTTTGAGGTTCCTCTCGAGGATGAGGTGAAGCCCTACTTCCGGACTCCACCGAGCTAGAGGTGTGACGTGGAGATTGAGGCGCTCCACATAGTCTTTTATTATATTTTGTGTGTTTTATTTAGTTGTTTTGAACCATGTTTGGGCTCAACCCCTTTGAGTTATGTTAGGTTCGGTTTGGGCCTATCCAACCGAGTTAGGTTTGAGTCACCCCATATAAGGGTCACGACAACCGCCATGTATCTCAGACTTGTTATTTTCGAGATAAGAAAGACACCAGAAAAGTCCCAATTGTCGTGGGGTTGTCACGACATATGTTACCATAGGGTAACTTTGAGTTGGGGGCCAGACGATACTGGTGTCAGGGAGATTGTTTTGCGCAAAGGGGACAAAGGGTTTACCCTGGTTCGGCCTCTCCATTGGAGATAAAGACCTACTTCCAGCTATTCTATTATTGATCTCGATATCGATAACCTGGCTACAACAACAGAGCCAGATCTCGATTAGGGTTACAATGGTTCCTCTCTCGTGAGACTTGTGTGATATGAAAAGCTTGACCTAAACTGTGACCCAGGAGCCCCTTATATAGACGACGGGCCTCTGGTGTCTTTACATGGCAAGGCCGGGCTATACCCGTTCTCGGAGTTCCTATCTATCTCCACCTCTTCTTAATCTTCCTATCTTGGACTCCACGTTGTTTACCGCCTCTGAGTCTTCTGGACCATTCCTTCTATAAGCCGGGTTACCGCAAAATGTCCCGCCCCATGTCTGAATCTGGCCATGATGCTGAGAGCAGGCCAAGCCCGGCCTTTTGCCTGGCGGGTCTTCTTTCACTTTCATGGGTACACCGGGTTATCTTTCCCCCAACATTAGCCCCCAGATTAGCTTGGATAACATGATGGTACATTCTTGAGATATCTTGTGATCTTGACGCCTTTTGCACAAGTATCGCCATCCGGGCTATTCAAGTTAATCCCTGAAAACACAAAAAATACTTGCATGTATAATTCATTAGTTCCAATAAATCTTCTGTCTCAAGGCCGGTTTATCTTGGCGGCCATTTTATAACCCGACTTTCTTCCCGAATCTTCATATTGTAAACTTTGCTTCTCAACACTTAGCGAAGATGTCATCATCAAGTATATGAATCGCCAGTCAGTCCTCATAGTCAAAGATCCTAACTTTCTCTCTCCAAATCCATCTCCAGATACCGCAATCATGAATATCCCATTTTGTCTCTATCTGTTCGTCGTTGACCACGGGTCAAATATCCTTATCCCTCTGCCTTTTACCGTGCTACCCTGATCAACCACCGTGTTTATATAAGGAACGCTAGGGTTCACCCCTGCGTTACTTTCCCCATTCACTCCTCGTACGCGTCGTCTTCTTCCTCGAGCCGCCGCCATTTTCCGCATCCGATCGAGCTCAAAACCAAGATCAAGCTCCGCCGCGCTCTCCTCCGAATCATCCCCAAAGGTAATGCCGCTAATTTTTTGTCGAATCGCTGCCTAATTCACTCCGCATCTTGTTCCCCTCGAATCTGTCTTGAATCGCATCTGTCGTTCCTCGAATTTAATTTCTTTTCCACATGTTCTTCGTTGTTCTTGTTCTGTTCTGGCTCTACTCTTCACGAATTCCATTTTTGCTTCTCGCTTACCCTTGCTTTACATTCCTTTGGACAGATTGATCTTCCCCCTCACCCCGAAACAATGGTGAAGGAGAAAGTCAAAGCAGGTGGCCCCAAAGCCGCCAAGAAGAATCCAAAGGATGCATCTTGTTGGGGATATACCAAGTAGGGGTATCTCTAACATGGGTCAATCCGGCAAAGAAGGCGGATGACAAAGAAGGCGGATGCCAACAAGGCAGAAGGCGGATGACAACTAGGCAGCCGGCTGGATGGCAAACAAGGCAGCCGGCAAGACTGAAGCCCACGAAGCCACCAAGTCCAAGAAGGCGGTAACTTGCCGGCCAAGCATAGGACTCCGTAGACTTGCCGGACACGTAAACACCTTGTAACCCTAGGTCCGACCGCCTATATAAGCCGGACCAGGGAAGCCTTTAGGGCATACTCTCAATCTCTCCCGAGATCCCATCAACTCATTGTAACCTGTAACACGGCGATTCGCCTTATAGTGAGTTATAGCAGCACGTAGGGCTCCGCCACCGCCGTGGAGCCTGAAGCTGGGTAAACCGCCGTGTTCGATCCCGACCTTGACGACGTCCACCTTTTTCCCTACGATTCACCCTCGGCTAGAGGACCCCCATCTCCTGTCTCCAATACCGATACTCTGACAGTTGACGCCCACCGTGGGACATAAGGCGTCAGGCGTCACGTTTCAGGCGGGAACACTTCCGGCTGTCTGCAGCTTGCAATTTCATCATCTTCATCATCGCAACCAGAGCACATCTGGCCTGCTGTTTGCTCTGGCAGACAGCGCGATCAGCGACAAGAATCATCTGCCAGATCGATTTGGCCGGCTCATCCGTTTTGCCGGCACGAATGAGATCTATGGACAGGTTGATAAAGGAACTGATGTCGTCTACTGCTTCGTCTAAATTGACGGCAAAGCCGGCCAGCGGCAACAAATTCCTACGGACGGAAACTTTCCGAGCGCGTGCAGCAAGCGATAACCTCGAGAAGTTCCGTGCGATCCGACCAAAGTTGTCGGCCTGCAGCTGCAAATCGTTCCGATCAGAATCGCGATGGGCAAACTAGCAGATGTTCTAGCTAGTTCGTCAAAGCAAAAGCTGCAAGGCGCCGGTCTGAGGATGCATCAGATCCGTTCGGCATGCGTACATGAAGAGCCAATTCGGTTTCAATTCGAAGACAAGTCATGTACTCCGTACTAATGCATCGTACAATGCATGCATGAATTACTTGGGATGTGTGCTAATTTACAAGGCCTCATGATTCATGCATGGATTTTCTGGCAATATTGCTAATCTACATGTACCGCCGGCGGGCATTTGCTCCGCGCGCAATTCAGCTGCGCCGCGTGCATGACCGACTATTCAAGTCGACAAACTTCGCCATGTCACGATTGTCAGCGGGACGCCGCCATCATCGCATCAGGCTTTGACGAATTCATCGTCACCCAACACTGTTTTGTTTCGACGTCCAGTATAGGCGGATCCATCGCCCAATAGCTATCTGTCATTTCCGATCGCCCAAACTAGCGGGAAGACATCGATTAATACAAAACAACAAACTCCGCGTTCCGGCTTAATTGCTAACGTGGCACGCCGCTTATCCGGCATATTTATCGTCGAGTTCCGACGCGGCATGTCGTCTATTTATCGTCGTGTTCCGACACGGCGCACCGCCTTTCCCGTAGTTGCCATCATGTCAAGCACGGCGCGACCGAAAAGCTGTAGCATGCAAGGACAAATAGGAAGACGCCGCCTTGCTGGAATCAGCCTGGGGCTGCCGCCTATACCCTGGGGCTGTTTTCTTCAGCCTGGGGCTGCCGCCTACATCCTGGGCTGTTTTATTCAGTCTGGGGCTGCCGTCTTCCGCGTCATCCTCCTCCACGATATCAACATCAGCAAATATCAAATAGCTAAGTTCTTTATAACATTTAGTTAATTGTATGGTCATGAAATAAAAGTCTATGGTTTGCTCATTATGCTCTGAGACCATGCCGTCTTTTGTATTTTCATATGATCATATGCTCTTAGTATCAAAGTTACCCAAAATCTGCTATGTGCTAAGTGGTTCAAACTTTTAGATACTTGCCGCTTCCGGGCCAAATTAAGCAATCATTTTGCACCGCCTAATACCATTATTCTGATTGTCTATATGTGGGTTACTTAGTAGTATGCTCTTAGCACCAACATGCCGGCTTTTGTCTCTGAGTCTAAACTATCTGGTACTAGCCCTGGTTGTATCAGCCCAAGTAACTGTGCTGCGGTACTGCTAACATATGAAAAGTTAAGCATATAGGCCAGGTAAATAATAAGGCGGGCCACATAAAATTTACAACCCATAAGTGTTTGTTCAATAAGTTGCCGGCTCAGGCCTTAAATTATCCGGCTTACATTAAAAGTACATCTTAATGCAGCTATGTTTACTATGCAGGATACTCGATGCCTAGGGCTGCAATGCAGCACTTTCATCAAAGTATCGAGACGCATTTCCGTCAAGGCGGCACTAACCTCGGCAACAACAATCATCTGATCTACAACGCCACAAATTATTCTGAGTATCGAGCCGACTTTCAAGAAAATCGACTCAACACTCGGAGGCTGCACCTAGGCGGATCAAGAAAACCTCTGACGAACAAAGCCTGAAGGCTCGACATCGACACTAACCTCGCCAGATACTCGGGGGCTTGACATCGACGATTGCCTTCTCCCAACACTTATGTCTGCACAACATGCAGCTCCAGCATCAGTCACGGCCGCCTTGTCGTTAGCGACGCGGTCGATCGCCTTGTTGTCAGCAGCAAGGCCGCCTCCGGGAGACGTCCGCCTCGCCGTAAACTCGGGGCTTGACAAGTATCGGTCTGTGTGCAGGAGTTCTCCAAACAGTGACATGCGCTAGTTCGCATTACGCCTGGAGCTAGCCTTGCAATCACTCGAGCGCGCGACAAGCACAAATGACAAACCTATGGATCAGGTCCCGTGGGAAGAAACATCCAAGCTGCTAAATCGTGGTTGGCTGATTACTAATGGTATCAACAACACAATTAGTGCATGGATTTTCCGGCCGGACCTACGATCACATGCATGGAATTTCCGGCAAGCATGCCATGTTTCAATTGTTCAGATCAAGGCGGCCAGATGTCCAGTATATATGTGTCCTCGCTTTTAACCAAATTTGTAGCCAGCTACCGCGTTCCTGGCATAATTGCCGTCGCGGCCAACTACAACTCCGCCGTCTTTGCCGCGTCCGATTCCGATCCGACGTCTGGCTTAGACGGACTATCCATTGTCGCGTTCTGGCTTAAATTGCTAACGCGGCAAGGGCCTGTTTCAGCCGCCAAGTTTTGTCATACACGCAATGTCAGGTGGGACGCCGCCATCATCTCGTTCGGTATAGGCGAATTCATCGCTAGCTGTTATTTGCGATCGCCCGAACCTGGCCAGTTTGGGAACACATCGATTGGCACAAAACAATCTAGCTTCACGTTCCGGCTTAATTGCTAACGTAGCAACCGCCTTGTCTTCAGTGACACAACTGCCTTTATTGTCAACAACACGGTTGCCTCCGTGGTATGGACGCCTCGTTGTCATAACTGTCTCTGTAACACAAACAACATCTAATGCCATCATGGCACTGTTCCACATCTCTGCACGTTCAAACTGTCGTGAACCAGAGCAACATGAACTTGCTAACTGTTGGCTTGATCCGCCAACATTTGATAAGACCTTGCCTAGAAGATTCCTTATAGCAGGCTGGCCGTATTTCCCATGTTGGCGGCACCGGTCCGACTACTTTAGACGGACTGCCGCCTACTTCAACTTCAGAATGCTTCAAGCTCTTCAGCCACCTACTGAGTCAAGAACAAGGCGGACATCGCAGAAAAAAGAAGACGGCAGCTGGAGAACTTAAACCTTTCCGGGGGCTAATGTTGGGGATATACCAAGTAGGGGTATCTCTAACATGGGTCAATCCGGCAAAGAAGGCGGATGACAAAGAAGGCGGATGCCAACAAGGCAGAAGTCGGATGACAACTAGGCAGTCGGCTGGATGGCAAACAAGGCAGCCGGCAAGACTGAAGCCCACGAAGCCACCAAGTCCAAGAAGGCGGTAACTTGCTGGCCAAGCATAGGACTCCGTAGACTTGCCGGACACGTAAACACCTTGTAACCCTAGGTCCGGCCGCCTATATAAGCCGGACCAGGGAAGCCTTTAGGGCATACTCTCAATCTCTCCCGAGATCCCATCAACTCATTGTAACCTGTAACACGGCGATTCGCCTTATAGTGAGTTATAGCAGCACGTAGGGCTCCGCCACCGCCGTGGAGCCTGAAGCTGGGTAAACCGCCGTGTTCGATCCCGACCTTGACGACGTCCACCTTCTTCCCTACGATTCATCCTCGGCTAAAGGATCCCCATCTCCTGTCTCCAATGCCGATACTGTGACACATCTAGCTCCGGTGCGAGCAAACCTGCTGCTCCGGTGAAATGGACGCGATCCGCCGCTTTCGAGCTAACGATCCAAACCTTCGTCGACCGCGGCGAGCTTCCTCCCAAGAGCGAGATCGAATGGCGCACCCCAGGAGAAGAGACCCGGCCTTCGCCACGCGAAGGTGAAATCGTCGTCCTTCTGGACCACGTGACCCGGGGTTTCCGTCCTCCCGGGTCTCTTTTCTTACGCCAGGTTTTCAAATATTATGGTCTCACTCCTTTCGATGTTGCTCCCAACTCCATCTTGAACATGAGCAACTACGTAGTTCTTTGCAAAGACTATTTGCAAATGGCCCCCAGCTTGGAGCTGTTCTTAGAATATTTTTACTGTAATCCTTCTAGTAAGACCCAACCCTTAGACCCTTATGGCGGTGTTTCTATCCAGCGCCGTAAGACGGCAGATCTCCCGGCTCTCATGTTAGCCAGCCACCCTAAGGGGTGGCAAAACACATATTTTTACTGTAAGGACACTTCCCCAGTCACTGATGAGGCTCTTTACCCGGCCTTCCGTAATTCGGCCCTGGTATTCGAGCCAAAAATGAATAGTTATGCCAGTGACGAGGACCGGGTCCTGATTGAACCCATTCGTGCCCGGGTCAGAGCTCTGCTAGGTCATGGCCTCCGTGACACTGATCTGGTGAAATGCTGGATGGGTTGGATGATCCAGCCACTCAGCATCAGGACCCGGCTGATCCATGAATATACCGGGTCAACTACGGATGACCTGCGTTATTCCGAGGTTACACTCCTCGACACCCAGATTGTAAAGAACGCCAAGACTTTCCTTGGTGAAAAGAAAACTGCAATTGCTGAAACCGGGCTTGCCCCGTTTTATGCCAATCGTCCTGCTCCCACGGTAAAAAACTTACTCCTTACATTGATTCACTTGCTCACTTTTCTTTCAACTGTCTAGATGTTTCATTTTTCTACCTTATACAGGACGAGGCCTGGTGGAAGGTGGATTTCACTCCCACCCCCTCTCCAGCTGATGATGAAGCTGAAGCTTCTGAAGAAGAAGAAGGTGAGCTTGACTCCACATGCTGGCTCTTCCTTAACTTAATCGAGAACGAAGCTCATTCAGGTTTTATTAACAATTTAACTCTTTCTCCTTATTCAGATCTTGTTGAGCCGGCTAATAAGAATTTGCCGGCTCCAGATGTTACCGAAGTGCCGGCTCCCAGCACTACCACCGCTCCTTCCCACAAGAGGACCAGAGCCACAGTACAGAAGGTGCCATATTCTCGCATTTCTAGTTATATGATGAACACCTCTCAACCTCAAGCACTTCGACAGGTAAAAGACGCTGCCAAGGAAGCTGAGTCAAGCAAACGCCGCAAGACCCGGTCCAGCGCAAGTGAAGATTCCTTGAACACAGGTATCCCCTCGTGTTCTCTGTCTCGCCGGACCAAATCAATACAAAAGACTCCCAACAATTCTCACCCTAAGGCGGGCAATTACCGAGTCAGAATCCCAATCTTTGTCAGCTTCTTCAGGTGACAGCGTGAACCTGCCTGATGACTTTCTTGTCAACGTTGGGTATGTTCACTTTCCCTTCGATTTTTCCTAACTGTTTTTATTTCACTTCTATCCATCACATCTGAATCCTTTTTTCATTTTACACAGCGCCAAAGCTACACCCTTGGATGCAGCCGGGTCTTCCTCCTATGTTGTCATGTCCGAGCCTGCTCATACAGAGGCTCCTATACATGACACTATTGTGGAGGAGACGCCAGAACAAGTAATGGAAGAGAAGGTGCCTTCGCATCCAGTCTCACCTCTTAGGGCAGACCGGGCATGCCTGCCGAGTCTCCCCTACCACTGCCAAGCCAAAACTAAAGTCACCTGAAAAGTCTCCCGGGTCTGGTTCAGGCACCAATGAAGAGGTGCAATACTTACGCACCCAGAAAACAACTTTTGAAGCTCCATCCACAGTGGTGGCCAAAATTGTTGAACCAGAATTGAAAGCTGAGGCCAGTGCCCATGGCAAGGAGCCCATCCTCTACTCCGAGCCATTGGCTCTGGAAAACATGGAACTGCCGGCCCTCCTCTCTGAGTACTTTTCCCGGCTCTCACAGCGCAAAGGACTTGAAGCTGAACTTGTCACTGCCATCAAGAAGCGCCATGAGGTAACACTACTTTCTTCCCTATTCCCTAACCCCCAAGCTCCAAGTTTATTTAAACTTGTTTAATAAGCTTGGTGCTTTGAAAGAAAAACAAATTAGCCCCCAAGTGCTAGTTTGTCTATTTACAGCATACTAGGACTCTGTCTTAATTTTGTAAGAACTTCAAATTTCCCCAACACCCAAGTGCCGGGTTACATGCTTGCAGTAATCTGGGACTTGTCTTTCTAAATCATTCAATTCTGATACTGTAAGACTTGTACTTGTTTTAAGAACTTTCAAATCTGATAGACCCCAAGTGCCGGTTTGCATGCTAGCAGCAACCCGGGACTTGTAATGCTGAATTTCTTTGAATACATTTTTCACTGTTAAACCTTTTACTCCACTGAATTTTATCTACCTTTTTTTTAGCAACATGTGTCCCAAGCCACACTTGAAGTCCAGCAGCTCAAGGAGCAATTGGCGACTGAGACCCGACTCAAGGCCGAGGCACAAAAGGAGACCCGGGACCTCAAGACCTCCCTTGCTGATGCAAAGGAAGAAAACATGTCCTTGAAAAAGGACATGGAAGATCATGAGGAGGACTGGAAGACCCGGCTGGAAACTGCTGAGAAGAAGCTAGCCGACATGGAAAAAATTTATAACTCGTTCAAACAACTTCTCCAAGACATCGTTTCTGCTGTCTGGGGTAAATTTTTCTTTTTTTACATATACCCAGCAATTCCTTTGTCCCATTACCTGCTAAATTAAATCTGCTGTAATTACTCTTTTTTCAGGTCCTCGAAACAGCATGAACTTAGAAACTCCTGGTGTCAAACTCCAGGCCCTGCTTACTTTGGTGAGGCAATTGTACTACGGAGCCGGACGTGCTATTGCAACAGCTCGTGGCCTAGAGGAGCCCCCAAGCCAACTTAAACAATTTCTGGGCCATCTATACACGATTCCTGAATGGATAACCCGGTGGAAGCTCTCTGGCTGTCGCAAAGGTGCAATGCGTGTAATGGCCTTGGCCAAGGCGCATTATCCAGACATTGACCCGGCAAAACTTGCTGGCGGTTTTCCCCAATTCAACTTGGACAATACATAATTTGGTGGGAAGGACCTTACTGCCATAAACAAGGAGACCCGGTATGCTGCCACGTTGATCGCGGAAGGCTTAAATTTAGAGAAATTCCAACAAGGATATGACAAGAAGAGCCGGCGCATTGACACGCCAGAGCCCATCCCTGCCATTTTGATTCTACCACAGCTTCTTCGCGCTCAAAGTCAAAAATCTATTGTCGCAAGCACTGGAACTCCTGCAATTGCTCCACCGAGCCGGCCTGTAGTTACAGATGATGATCCCAAGAACCAAGGCCTCGCCTTGATCTGCTGGAAGACCCCGGCTCAGGAAATAGGAGGACCTCAAGAATCTACAGAGGCCGAGCCTGCAGCAGAAGGAGAAGCCTCCAAGACCCAAGAGCAACCAAGCGAGACTCTAGCAACAGATGACCCGGCCAAAAATGCCGAGTCTTAAATTTGTCTGAACACTTGTCCATTTGGCCTCCATAGGCATGATGTAATAACTTTTAATACTTGAGCCTCGTATTTTGATCGTGCGCTTGTGCACGTATGCCACTTTACTCTTGTAGAACCCCCACCTTTTAACAAAAGTTGGGATTCCCCGTGTAACGTGCTAGTCCTTGGATCGACTTGCTAGCACACACAGTTTGAGATGCAATACTATAACATTGTATCAAAGTATATTACACGATGATCCAGAATTTAAAAGATTCGATACAAGGTGCATAGCCGAAGGCTAGCTCAAACCAAAGTAAACACACAGCGGAAAGCAAATGATACAGTGAGCCCATCATCTTCATGTGCCACAGGCAAGCATGTTGGTTGTAGACTCGAAACCCTGTCACAACCTCACTCATCGTCTGACGGGCCTGCAACGGTGAGTTACAGCCCAACTGTATGGGTCAGCACAATTGAATTGTGATGGCAAGATGACACTTATGTGGATATAATGGCAACCTATATTCTACATGAATATTTGGCTAAGTGGAGTTTTGAGGCTGATTTGCATAAAGCCAGTTGTATCCTATGATTTGTAAAACAATTTTCATCTTAGGCAAAGAGTACCACTGATAGACATCAGTGAACACCTTTAACTACTACTCATGGCAAGCACCACCGATAGACATCAGTGAGCTCCCATCCCTTGTTACCCTCAAGTTTTAATTTAGAAATTGGGATGAGGAGATCTTCAACAGCTTCCCGGTCTAGTTACTCAAAATGTCCGTAACCGGGGACACGGCTAAGTATACTTAGTTTTAACTCTCGAGAGGGTGTGCACTTTCACCACAAGACCCAATTATTCCATCCTCCATTGCAACCAATTATGAAATGGAAAAGAGAAGACTGAGACGAGATATTTCGGAAGAACTTTCCCACCCCACAATGGCCTGACGCGCTTCTCCTATAAACCTCTACCACCACCTGTCAAGCCGGGATGAGTCCGCGCAACTTACTCAATCAAGACAGAGCCCATATGACATGTGCCTGCACTAGAAGCTACTGAACAAGGAGAGTCTACAATCTCTTTAAGCCTGGGTGACTTTCCACAATTGTGCACTTCCACCAAGGGCAAATTACCATAGACATGAACCATAGACATGGACCCCCTGAGTAGTCACCCACCATGGTCCTCCAACCAGCACCCAGGTAGTTCATTGATTAGTTATAAATTTTCATCACTATCCAACTAATCAAAACCTTTTTCATAGCATGACTAAGCATCTTAAATACCAAGTTTCACACTACAAAGTTCTGGGTGGGGGATGGCTACACACTAATAGGAGCATAGCATAATATAGTATTCAACAACAAGTCTATCATGCATACTACTTAAAACACTAAGTGCATAGTAGTAAAAGTAGTGGGACATTCATGGTGTCACTTGCCTTGGCCAACTGAGGAGTTGAAGTTACATTCTTCACAACACGTAAGGCACTCCGTACAATCTAAACATAGAGATAACACAATAGTAAACAAACAATTCAACAACATCATCACATACAAAAGCAAACAAGCATATCAAGGTCTTCACAAAACTTTGGTCGAGGTTCATCACCTAATTCAATATGCAAAAATAATTAATGTGATTGGGTTTAGGGTTTTCCATTTTGGTTAAAGGTTGGTCAAGCAATTATGTTTGAACATCATGGATGTCATATATAATTTTTTTGTGGTGTTCTATGGGTTCTAGAAGGTTGGTCTTTGATCAAAATGGTCACATAAGGCATTTTGTAAAAGGTTTAACACATTTTAAAACAAGGATTTTTGCATACAACATTTTAGTAATATCTTAAACATAAACTTAAATGGTTTGAGTTGACAAATGATTATAATTTATGGTTTTAGGTCTTTCTGGTGAGAGGCAACTAATTGTGTCATTTTACAAAAGGGAAACATATTAAAATATTTTACAAAATTTAAACTACATCCAAAATACTCCAATTGAGTCTCTGGTTTTTAAATTGTTTAAAAAGTATTCAAAAATATTTTTAAAGGTGGCCAAGTTAATCTACATAACCTAAGGTTTCCAAAAATATTTTATTTGCAAATCTTGGACTTACAGAAATAAAGTTATGCCAAAAATACTTAAATCTCTCATTTGAAATTTGAATGATTTAAACTTCAGCAAAACATGAAGCTAATAGTTCTAAAAGATTCTACAAGTCCATAGCTTTTGAAAAATATAAAGTTTGCTAAATTTGGCTAAACCAATAAAAAGTTGTGATGGTTTGAAGTTGCAGGGGGTTTCTGCAAAACGGCCATTTTAATTCAATTTCGGGATAATTCCAGAAAATGGCTGGGTGACGTGGTGTGCTGTGATTGGCTGATAACGGTTCGTTAAGTGATCTAATTGTGGCCGTTGATTTTGAATCGGACGGCCGGGAGAGGTTTGACCAATACCTGGCGGCGCGGGTCACCGGAGATGGAGGGTACGGCGGCGCTGCGCTCGGACGTGGATGCGCCGGTCGTTCCGGTGGTCCTCGGAGACGATGGAGGCGACGACGAGGTGAGGCACGATGTGGCGGAGGCGATGAGCACGACGGCGTGCTCGATTGCTTCCCGGTACGGCGGCGCGGCGCGGCTGGACGCGGCTGTGGCGCCGGCGTGCTTCGGGCGAGGACGGGCGCGACGAACGGCTGTTAAAATAAATCGAGGAAGGGGTTAGGAGGGTGCGGGCGGACGAGGAAAACTTGTTGGGACCAAAAAGGGGGCGGCAGGGACCTTCGACGTCACCGTAAATGGCGAAATGCGGCGGCGGCCGTGGTTAACTCCGGCGAGGGAATTCGCGGCAACGGGGGTGTGGGACGGAGGGGTGCGAGGGGGGAATTGGAGCGGGGGACGTCGGCTACTTAACGGGCACGGGGTCTCGGCTGGGGACGCGCCAGAGCGTGCAGGGTGAGTGGGGAAGGTGGCCGGGGTCGTGGGCGTCATGGGCGCGGGGCGGCGGTTGGAGAAGAAGACTAACAGGTGGGTCCCACCTGTCAGTGAGAGAGTGGGCGCGCCCGGGCCTTGGGCAGTTAGGCGCTGCTCACGCGGCGAATAGCCACTGGGCTACGACCCAGTTGGCGCTTTTCTTCTTTTTGTTTTTTTATTTCCTTTTTCTTTTCTGTTTTCTTATTTCTTTTATAACTATTGTTTTACAAATCCAAATTGATTCAAACCAATTTCTAACATTTTGTAAAATCAAAACCCTTCTTTTGAAACTTGCAAACACACTTTTCCAATCACATTTAAATTTGAAAATTTGAAATAATGCATAAAGGTTTATTAGAACCTTTATGTTCATTTTCTGAACTAGGGTTTTATAAATTCCTTTTGAACTAAAAATAAAATCTAGAAAAAGGTATGAGTAATATCACTCAATTTGATAAACTCAATAAAAATTCTTTGATACAAATATTTAATTTAACAAGAGTTGATAATTCATTTTAAAAACAAATAACCATTGGAAATACCAAAATAGACATTTCACTTCAAAATCTTTAAATCTTAAAAATAGAAGGTAAGGAATTATTTTAAATTTACAAATATCCATTCATATCATGGGCTTTATAAATCCCAAAATAGAATAAATACAATTTTGAAAAGGAGCAAAAACTCATTTCAAATTCACATGGATAGATAAACACATTTTAAAAATATAATGTGTCGAAATAATTTCAAAACCATTTGTAAATAGGGTTTATTAAGTAATTAAAGTAATATATTAAAGTCCATTTCAATTTGAGTAGTTTGTTTTATTTAAAACAAAAAGTTTCGATTTTTAGTGTTTTTTTTAACTTTCAAAAATCCGGGATGTTACAGACTACCAGCCTTAAAAGGAATCTTGTCCTCGAGATTCGAAGAGGCTAGCAAAAGGAATGGGTTTGGGGTATCGGGGTGGCTACCACCCTTAAAAGAAACTTTTGTGGGTTTTCCAACTCTCTTGTTTCCTTTGTCGAGGTAACTCAAGTGGGTCGGCTATATCTGTAGTAGTGTGAGATATGCTTCATCGTCATTGAATCATACTTATAGCATGTACTAGTATTTGAATGAACATGTGCTGGGACAAGTAATTGATTGGACTTACTATTCGCATATTCAAGCCCATTGTATACTTCTTCCACATTGACATGATTCACATGTCCTTTCGTGAATGGGTTTGGCTTAACTTGATCAGCTTCCTTCTCTGGGCATTCGTTGGAGTAGTGTCCCATCTTCTTACATGATTAGCATTGCACCTGGCTGTTGTCCTTTTTCTCTGAAGGGTTGTGGCGATGTTGTCCATTGTGGTTATTATCTCTGTTGTGGCTGTCGCCTCTATATCCTCCATTATGGTGGTGGCCATGGTTGTGGCGACCGTCGCTTATATGTTGATGTACATTGTCTCCATGTTGATGTCCATTGCCACCATGCCTGTGAAATCCTGAATTACTAGTGCCATCATGGAAGTTACGCATCTTCTGAGGTGGTCTAGAGTGGTACTTGTCAAAGTTGTGCTTCCTTTTCTGGGTTTCAGCCTGCTTTTGTTTGTTCTCCAAGATAGTGGCCTTGTTAAGAAGTGACTGGTAGTTGGGTGTGTAGACAACCGACAGTTGAATGGCTAACTCATCATTCAGACCATCCAAGAATTTCTCTTCTCTTGGCATATGTGTCCACGTCATCTGGAGCATAGCGTGCCAGATTGTTGAATTCTTCTATGTACTCTGCAACTGTGTGGTTACTCTGACGCAGGTTGCGAAATTCTCTCTTCTTCAAGCTCATCACACTAGTGGATATGTGTGCAGTGCGGAAACCTTCCTGAAATGACTCCCAAGTGACCTCCTCAATTGGGTGAGTGATCTGATAGTTGTCCCACAAGCTGGCTGCAGGTCCTTCTAAAAGATGTGTTGCAAACCTAACCTTCTCTTCATCAGTGCATCCAATGGTCACCAGATTCTTATTCACCGAGCGTAGCCAGTCATCAGCTACAACGGGTTCTGAGGCGCTAGTGAATGTTGTTGGTCTCAGCCTCAGGAATCGGGTGAGCATGTCCACTTGAGGGGGTGGTGGTGGAGGTGGGCTGTTGTTGTTGTTGTTCACGAAGATCTGGGTCATCACTTGCATGAGTTGGGTCATGACTTGTTGCAACCCATTGTTGTTGTTCTCATTGTTCTCCCCATTGTTGTTGTTGTGGTTGTCGCGTCGAGGAGGCATTTGTGGGTTTAGCATAGATGAGAATAGAGATAGAGAGGTCTAAGGAGGGAGGAAACTAAAGGCTCTCACAACCCACACAACAAAACACGACAAACAATTTCCAATCAAGCAAATGTCACAACAACATGGTTCAACACACTAACAAACAAACTAGTATTGCCATACCACATAGGTTGATATGATCAATACATTAACATAACGTTGTTTCAAATAAGACTAATTTGGGGTCCAATCTAAGGTAAACAGGTGATACACTTCCTTGCCAACTTGTTCTTCCTTGGCACACTCGATTGATTCTTCTTAATTCAATTCTTCTCACTTCATGGATGCAATCTGGGCATCCTTCGCACGAATCAGGTCTTCCTGATTGCAGAGTTCCAAAGCCATATATACTATGTCAGCCCTCAACTGACTCACAGTGGTCTTCAAGGTATTAGTACTCTCATTCTCCCTTTCAAGAAGATGAGTACACTGAGCTTGCAGTTCAAGAATTTGTGCCTCCTGCTGTTCAACCTTGGCTTCCAACTTCATGTTGTCAATATCAAGTTTCATCTTGTCTTCGATGAGAGCATCCTTCTCCAAATCCATCTCCTGCTTCTGTGCGTCGATTTCCTCCTCTATTTCCTTGAGTTCATCAAGGTACTTCTGGGTGTTGTGAAGTCTAAATCGAAGTCTTCTTCCAAGGTACTCGATGGCTCCCATGCTGCACTTCTTGCTGAATCAAAGAATGATGTTTGAAGTATTGGATTGGTGAACAAGCAGCAACCTTCGGTCTTGTGGTCATCGCCTTTGCTCTTGTATATGTGGAGTTGCACCCACCAGTACTCTTGACCTTCATCATGAAAGTAAATCCTTTGTATACTGCTTCTCCTTCAAAACCCAAGCTCTTCATGTTATCCTTTAATGCTCTTGGAAACTCAGTCCCACTTTGTAGAGTCATGGTCATCACTGGTCCTTTCTTGATGGATTCGATGAGGCTGGTCATCTAAAACAAAAGCAGATACTTTCAGAAGTTAGATACTAGACGAGAGTACAAGAAGAGGTACCATGAGTTGTATATAATTTTTAGAAAACTGAATAAAAATAGATTTTCAATCCTATGGTCAAAACCTATTTCTATCCAAACCTAGGGTCACGAATCTACAGGCAACACAGTGCTCTGATACCATCTGTAGAACCCCCACCTTTTAACAAAGTTGGGATTCCCCGTGTAACGTGCTAGTCCCTGGATCGACTTGCTAGCACACACAGTTTGAGATGCAATACCATAACATTGTATCAAAGTATATTACACGATGATCCAGAATTTAAAAGATTCGATACAAGGTGCATAGCCGAAGGCTAGCTCAAACCAAAGTAAACACACAGCGGAAAGCAAATGATACAGTGAGCCCATCATCTTCATGTGCCACGGGCAAGCATGTTGGTTGTAGACTCGAAACCCTGTCGAAACCTCACTCATCGTCTGACGGACCTGCAACGGTGAGTTACAGCCCAACTATATGGGTCAGCACAATTGAATTGTGATGGCAAGATGACACTTATGTGGATATAATGGCAACCTATATTCTACATGAATATTTGGCTAAGTGGAGTTTTGAGGCTGATTTGCATAAAGCCAGTTTTATCCTATCATTTGTAAAACAATTTTCATCTTAGACAAAGAGTACCACTGATAGACATCAGTGAACACCTTTGACAACTACTCATGGCAAGCACCACCGATAGACATCAGTGAGCTCCCATCCCTTGTTCACCCTCAAGTTTTAATTTAGAAATTGGGATGAGGAGATCTTCAACAGCTTCCCGGTCTAGTTGCTCAAAATGTCCATAACCGGGGACACGGCTAAGTATACTTAGTTTTAACTCTCGAGAGGGTGTGCACTTTCACCACAAGACCCAATCATTTCCTCCATTGCAACCAATTATGAAATGGAAAAGAGAAGACTGAGACGAGATATTTCGGAAGAACTTTCCCACCCCACAATGGCCTGACGCGCTTCTCCTATAAACCTCTACCACCACCTGTCAAGCCGGGATGAGTCCGCGCAACTTACTCAATCAAGACAGAGCCCATATGACATGTGGCTGCACTAGAAGCTACTGAACAAGGAGAGTCTACAATCTCTTTAAGCCTGGGTGACTTTCCACAATTGTGCACTTCCACCAAGGGCAAATTACCATAGACATGAACCATAGACATGGACCCCCTGAGTAGTCACCCACCATGGTCCTCCAACCAGCACCCAGGTAGTTCATTGATTAGTTATAAATTTTCATCACTATCCAACTAATCAAAACCTTTTTCATAGCATGACTAAGCATCTTATACCAAGTTTCACACTACAAAGTTCTGGGTGGGGGATGGCTACACAATAATAGGAGCATAGCATAATATAGTATTCAGCAACAAGTCTATCATGCATACTACTGAAAACACTAAGTGCATAGTAGTAAAAGTAGTGGGACTTTTATGGTGTCACTTGCCTTGGCCAACTTAGGAGTTGAAGTTACATTCTTCACAACACGTAAGGCACTCCGTACAATCTAAACATAGAGATAACATAATAGTAAACAAACAATTCAACAACATCATCACATACAAAAGCAAACAAGCATATCAAGGTCTTCACAAAACTTTGGTCGAGGTTCATCACCTAATTCAATATGCAAAAATAATTAATGTGATTGGGTTTAGGGTTTTCCATTTTGGTTAAAGGTTGGTCGAGCAATTATGTTTGAACAACATGGATGTCATATATAATTTTTTTGTGGTGTTCTATGGGTTCTAGAAGGTTGGTCTTTGATCAAAATGGTCACATAAGGCATTTTGTAAAAGGTTTAACACATTTTAAAACAAGGATTTTTGCATACAACATTTTAGTAAGATCTTAAACATAAACTTAAATGGTTTGAGTTGACAAATGATTATAATTTATGGGTTTAGGTCTTTCTGGTCACAGGCAACTAATTGTGTCATTTTACAAAAGGGAAACATATTAAAATATTTTACAAAATTTAAACTATATCCAAAATACTCCAATTGAGTCTCTGGTTTTTAAATTGTTTAAAAAGTATTCAAAAATATTTTTAAAGGTGGCCAAGTTATTCTACATAACCTAAGGTTTCCAAAAATATTTTATTTGCAAATCTTGGACTTATAGAAATAAAGTTATGCCAAAAATACTTAAATCTCTCATTTGAAATTTGAATGATTTAAACTTCGGCAAAACATGAAACTAATAGTTCTAAAATATTCTACAAGTCCATAGCTTTTGAAAAATATAAAGTTTGCTAAATTTGGCTAAACCAATAAAAAGTTGTGATGGTTTGAAGTTGCAGGGGTTTTCTGCAAAACGGCCATTTTAATTCAATTTCGGGATAATTCCAGAAAATGGCTGGGTGACATGGCGTGCTGTGATTGGCTGATAACGGTTCGTTAAGTGATCTAATTGTGGCCATTGATTTTGAATCGGACGGCCGGGAGAGGTTTGACCATTACCTAGCGGCGCGGGTCACCGGAGATGGAGGGTACGGCGGCGCTGCGCTCGGGCGTGGATGCGCCGGTCGTTCCGGTGGTCCTCGGAGACGACGGAGGTGACGACGAGGTGAGGCGCGATGTGGCGGAGGTGATGAGCACGACGGCGTGCTCGATTGCTTCCCAGTACGGCGGCGCGGCGCGGCTGGACGCGGCTGTGGCGCCGGCGTGCTTCGGGCGAGGACGGGCGCGACAAACGGCTGTGAAAATAAATCGAGGAAGGGGTTAGGAGGGTGCGGGCGGATGAGGGAAACTTGTTGGGACCAAAAAGGGGCGGCAGGGACCTTCGGCGTCGCCGGAAATGGCGAAATGCGGCGGCGGCCGTGGTTAACTCCGGCGAGGGAATTCGCGGCAACGGGGGCGTGGGACGGAGGGGTGCGAGGGGGGAATTGGAGCGGGGGATGTCGGCTACTTAACGGGCGCGGGGTCTCGGCTGGGGACGCGCCAGAGCGTGCAGGGCGAGTGGGGAAGGTGGCCGGGGTCGTGGGCGTCATGGGCGTGGGGCGGCGGTTGGAGAAGAAGACTAACAGGTGGGTCCCACCTGTCAGTGAGAGAGTGGGCGCGCCCGGGCGTTGGGCAGTTAGGCGCTGCTCACGCGGCGAATAGCCATTGGGCTACGGCCCAGTTGGCGCTTTTCTTCTTTTTGTTTTTTATTTCCTTTTTCTTTTCTGTTTTCTTATTTCTTTTATAACTATTGTTTTACAAATCCAAATTGATTCAAACCAATTTCTAACATTTTGTAAAATCAAAACCTTTCTTTTGAAACTTACAAACACACTTTTCCAATCACATTTAAATTTGAAAATTCGAAATAATGCATAAAGGTTTATTAGAACCTTTATGTTCATTTTCTGAACTAGGGTTTTATAAATTCCTTTTGAACTAAAAATAAAATCTAGAAAAAGGTATGAGTAATATCACTCAATTTGATAAACTCAATAAAAATTCTTTGATATAAATATTTAATTTAACAAGAGTTGATAATTCATTTTAAAAACAAATAACCATTGGAAATACCAAAATAGACATTTCACTTCAAAATCTTTAAATCTTAAAAATAGAAGGTAAGGAATTATTTTAAATTTACAAATATCCATTCATATCATGGGCTTTATAAATCCCAAAATAGAATAAATACAATTTTGAAAAGGAGCAAAAACTCATTTCAAATTCACATGGATAGATAAACACATTTTAAAAATATAATGTGTCAAAATAATTTCAAAACCATTTGTAAATAGGGTTTATTAAGTAATTAAAGTAATATATTAAAGTCCATTTCAATTTGAGTAGTTTGTTTTATTTAAAACAAAAAGTTTCGATTTTTAGTGATTTTTTTTAAAACTTTAAAAAATCCGGGATGTTACAACTCTATAATATTGGTAAAACTTATGGTCTGAATTTTCAATCTTTGAATGGTTTAGATGACCCTTTTGGTTTCTTTAACTATGAGCCGGCTTTCGCATGGATACTTCTGTCGCAACTCCTCTGAAAAACAGGGTCGAATCAAGTCCTTTTTTAGGCATCATGATTGATTGAATTCTCAGGTAAGCGATCAGACCATAAGTGCGAGTCACATCGAGCTCCATAGCAAGAAAACCAAGAATTAAACTGTGGCATCGAGGCCGGGTCTTGAGATTTAGCTACATGCTATTTTAGCAAGAGCCCCCAAGACCCGGGTCAATGTTCTGGAAAGTAACGGCTTACTGCGCACATTTACCCCATTGACCCAAATATCTGACTTGCTCAAATTATATAACAACTGGAACTTTTATAAAAGAAACAACTAAAGGCTGGGTTACGAGGTTAGGTGTTCACTTTTGAACAGCTAACCCCCAAGCCTCAACACATGAAAATCGTCCACAAATAAAGGCCGGGTTGCGAGGTTAGGTGTTCACTTTTGAACAGCTAACCCCCAAGCCTTAACCATGAATTTCAACTGGGATACTAGAACCGGGCTTGGGTTAGATGTTCTCTCCATGAACATCTAACCCCCAAGACCTAAATTTAAGACTTGATCAAGCTAGATAAACCGGGTCTTGGGTTAGATGTTCTCTCTGTGAACAGCTAACCCCCAAGACCTAACATATGATACTTGAATAAAGTGGATCACCAGAATCTTGGGTTAGATGTTCTTTCTGTGAACAGCTAACCCCCAAGACCTGATATATGAGACTTGAGCGCAAACAAACATAATCCCGGGTCTTGGGGTGAACCATTGTGAGACTTCAATGGTTAACCCCCAAGGCCTAAATAAACAAACATAAAAATAACACGAAAAGTAAATAACTGGAAAGACACAAATTTCTGTTCAACCTTAACTTTATTGATAGAAAAGGTTAGGTCAGCAAGCCGCCTCATTAAAAACCTTCCAGTCCCCTTAGGTACCCTGGTAAGGAAAAGAGCGCGTCTGAAACCTGCTGCCTGTTACATCGTGTGTTACATATCAAGACCCGGCCTATCGCTAGGTATAGTAGGGGCGTAAGTGGGCAATGTTCCATGGCCGCTCACGCTCTTGCATCGAAAATGTGGATCTTGTAGTGTCATTGATAGTTTTGACTTTTCTCTCGCATCCACCAGATAATAAGACCCATTGTGCAAATTCTTGCTCACAATGAAGGGTCCCTCCCATGGGGAGATAACTTGTGCATCCCATCTCTATTTTGTGTCCACCGCAACACTAGATCACCCTCCTGAAAGGTGCGAGTTCTAACCCGGCGTGCATGATATCTCCTCAGGTCTTGCTGATAAATTGCCGACTTTCAAGTGCTTTCTCACGATGCTCCTCTAACAGGTCCAGTGAATCCTGCCGGCTCTTCTCGTTTTCTGTCTCAACATAAGCCGCCACGCGCGGCGAGTCATGAATTATGTCACTTGGTAACACAGCTTCTGCCCCATAAACCATGAAGAAAGGAGTCATATTGGTGGATCTGTTGGGTGTTGTGTTGATGCCCCAAACTACTGATGGTAACTCTTCTACCCAAGCTCCAGCTGCTCTGATGCATGGGACCCGGAGTCTTGGTTTCACCCTTTGAGCACCTCTTGATTAGACCTCTCAACTTGCCCATTGGCCTGAGGGTGAGACACGGATGCTACGTCCAATCTTATGCCGTTTCTTCCACAAAACTTCTGCATCTCTCCAAGTGACATATTGGTCCCATTATCTGTGATGATGCTATGTGGATACCCAAATCTATGGATGATCCTTTTCAAGAACACAACTGCTGTAACTGCCTCGCAATTTGTGACTGGCATCACCTCAACCCACTTAGTGAATTTATCAACTGCCACCAAGAGATGAGTTTTCTTGCACGGGGACATCTGAAAAGGCCCAACCATATCCATCCCCAGACTGCAAATGGCCAAGTTAAAGGAATAGTTCGCAGCTCCTGAGCCGGCACATGAATTTGCCGGGCGTACCTCTGACACCCATCACATCTACTCACCAAACGCTCTGCATCTTCATTTGCTGTAGCCAGTAAAAGCCGTGTCTGAATGCCTTTGCGACCAATGATCTTGTGGAAGCATGATGACCACAATCTCCTTCATGTATCTCCTTCAAAATTTGCCGGCCTTCCTCTGGTGAGACACATCGCTGAAACACACCAGAAGCACTTCTCTTGTAAAGCTCATCATCAATGACCACATAAGCCTTGGCCCGGCGCACGATTTGCCGGGCTACAATCTCCTGCTGGGGCAACTCCCCCTCGTAAGATAAGCGATGTATGGCTCTGTCCACTCAGGAATCTCGTGCACTGCTGCTACTAACTGAGAATCCGGGTTACCCAGATAGGCATAATCTTCCTCATCCTCAGGCTTAACTGATGGAACTCGCAACTCATCTAGGAAAGTATTGGGTGGAACCGGCTCTCGCTTGGAGCCGAGTCTTGACAGAGCATCAGCTGCATCGTTCTTGCGCCGGTCTATGTGATCCACCTGGTATCCAGAAAAGAACCCGGCAACTCTATCCACCTCTCTTCTGTAAGCCGCCATCTTTGCATCTTTTCTGTCCCAAGTGCCAGAAACTTGCTGAGCCACAAGATCTGAATCTCCATAACATCTGATATACTTGATGCCCATCTCCCGGGCTATCTTCAAACCATGCAACAAGCCTCATACTCAGCCACATTATTGGAGCAATCAAAGTGTATTTGCAAAACATACTCATCTTTTCTCCCTTTGGGGAAGTTAACACAACCCCGGCTCCTGATCCTTGCTCCTGTTTAGACCCGTCAAAATGCATGACCCAAGACTGAATTTGGAACTAGTTGTGGCGCACTTAGCTGTGTCCAGTCATTGAGAAACTCCACCAAAGCTTGAGATTTGATTGTTGTTCTAGGCGCATAATTGATATGATAATCTCCCATCTCAATGGCCCACTTGGCCACTCTTCCTGTAGCTTCAGAATTTCGTATGATATCTGCAAGTGGGATCGAGCTCACCACCGTAATGGGATGCTCCTGAAAGTACGGCTTCAACTTTCTGCTTGCCATGAACACACCAAACACCAACTTCTGCCATGAGGATACCTCTGCTTTGTTCTGACAAAACTTCGCTAACATAATAAACCGGCCTTTGTACCGGGTGTTCCTTCCTTCCTCTTTGCGCTCAACCACAACCACACGCTTACCGCTTGAGGCCCGGCAGCAACATACAGTAACATGGGTTCCTTGGGACCCGGCGCTGCAAGAACTGGTGCTTTGGACAACTGCACCTTCAAAGCTTCAAACGCATCATCTGCCTCTTGATCCCACACAAAATTTTCGTTTTCTTCAGGAGCTTGTATAACGGTATCGCTTTCTCCCCGAGCCGGGCTATAAACCGGCTCAAGGCTGCCACACAGCCCGTAAGTTTTTGAACATCCTTCAACTCCTTTGGCTTTTCCAAGCTCTGTATAGCCCGGATTTTGTCCGGGTTTGCCTCAATTCCACGCTCTGACACGATGAAACCCAGCAGCTTCCCAGCTGGAACACCAAACACACACTTTGTTGGATTGAGCATCATATTGTATCTCCGTAAGTTCGCAAACGTCTCTGTGAGATCCTTGATAAATGACTCGGCTTTTTCTGACTTGATCACCACATCATCAACATAAGCATGGACGTTGCGCCCAATCTGATCGCAAAACAGTTCTGGATGCACCTTTGATAAGTGGCACCCGCATTTTTCAGCCCAAAAGTCATGGTCTTGTAACAAAAAGCCCCAAAAGGCGTAATGAACGAGGTCTTCTCCCAATCATCTCTATCCAACTTGATTTGATGTAACCTGAGTAAGCATCCAGAAAACACAAGAGCTCACTTCCTGCAACTGCATCAACAATCTGATCTATACGTGGCAAAGTAAACGGGTCTTTTGGACAGAATCTGTTCAAACTGGTAAAATCTATGCACATCTCCACTCATTGTTCTTCTTCAGCACTAGAACCGGGTTAGCCAACCACTCTGGGTGAAAAACTTCCATGATAAAGCCGGCTGCCAAGAGCCGGGCTATCTCTTCTCCAATGGCCTTCCTCCTTTCAGCGTTCATTTTTCTCATACCCTGCTTTACTGGCCGGGCTTTAGGATCAACATGTAATTTGTGCTCAGCGAGTTCGTTGGGATACCTGGCATGTCACTAGGTGTCCATGCAAAAACATCCCTATTCTCACGGATGAACTCGATGAGCGCGCTTTCCTATTTGTCAGTCAGGTTTGACCCGATGGAGAACTGCTTGGAAGAGTCCCCCTCCACAAAATCTACCATCTTTGTATCTTGGGCTGATTTGAACTTTGCCCTATCATCTTCTGTGGTTGGCCTTTTCAGGACCGTATTATCTGCCGGGTCTAGATTTGCCCTATAACTTTTCAACTTCTTTGGCACACGCATGCTCTGCCATGGCCGCATCTCCTTCGTCACATTCTGCTGCTATCTGTCTGTTTCCATGCACAGTGATGATCCCCTTAGGACCCGGTATCTTCAACTGCAAATACACATAACAGGGCCGGGCCATAAACCTGGGTAGGCCGGCCTTCCCAACAACGCATGATAAGGACTGTGAAAATCTACCACCTCAAAATCTAGCATCTCTGACCTGAAGTTTTCCCGAGACTCGCCAAAAGCCACCTCTAATGTGATTTTCCCCAATGGAGTTGCTGATTTCCCTGGAACTATGCCATGAAAAACGTGGATGTCTTCTGCAACTGAGACTTTTTGAGACGCATACGCAAGAAAGTTTCCCAATACAAGATGTTGATACTGCTTCCTCCATCCATCAGGACCTTTTTCAGCTCATAGCCCTCCACTTGAGGGGCCACGACCAAAGCAAGCAGACCCGGGTGTTCCACATGATCTGGGTGATCTGCTCTGCTCCAGGTGATTGTGTGCTCAGACCATCTCAGATATCTGGGTGCTCCCACAGACACTGCATTAACAGCCCTTTGAATTACCTTCCTCTCTCTTTTGGAAGTGTTTGACGTGTAAACATGATATGAACCAAGCTGCTTGGGCTGAGTGTTAAACCCGCCCTGTCCTTTAGAACTTGAACCGGGTGGAGGGCCGGTTGGTGTTGCATTGGCTCCTGTGAGCGGAGCCGCGGCCGGGCTTGCTCCCGTGCCGGGTCCTCCACCCCTATTGGCTGCTTGAAGCGCCCTCTGAATCTCGTTGTTTTCCATCTATTAAGATCTGCACACTGAGCCAGCGAGTGATTTGCCGGCTTACCGTTCCTGCTGTGACGAGGACACGGCATTTTGAACGCCTCTTCCATACTCATGGGTCTTGGACCATTGAAACTGTTGTAAGCTCCACCATTTCCTCCATTATCATTATAGCCTCCATTGTTTCCTCTGTTTCCATCATGATATCCACCATCAGTCCTGGGCCTTTGAAACCCAGTATTTGTGTTTGCCACGAACTCCGAACTTCCATCATTGTGCCCTCTCTTGTTGTTGTTGTTGTTGTTGTTGTTGTTATTGCCATTGTTATTCCTACCATTGTTCGCCGGGTTTTTGCCCTTTCCTTCCTCAGGATCATCTTGCGTCTTATCCGTTGCAGCGTGCTTGTTACAGGCCTCCAATAACTCGGCCATTGTGACGGGCTTGCCCTTGTGACTTTCTTTCAAACGTCCCAACTTCTGGACCAAGGGTGTGTAGCTACATGTCTTTTCCAACGTTGAAATTGCATCCTTCGGTTCAATACCAGATGATGAGTGCAAAATTTCGACGACCCGACCCATCTAGTGCCGGGTCGACTCTCCCTTCCTTTGAACACAACGATCAAGATATTCCAGCGAAAACAGGCGCTTGCTTGTACCCAGAAGTGTTTGATAAAAATTGCTTTGAGCTCTGACCAGCTGTTGTTCGATCTCTCAGGTAAATTCTCGAACCACAGCTTCGCTGCACCATCACTCATCATCAAATACATATACTTCGCACATACATTCTCTGTTGCGTTGCGAATACACATTGCCATCTCGTAACTGCTCAACCAACTTGCCGGGTCCATGCTCGACTCATAATTGGCTACCTTGCTTGGTTCTTTAAACTTCTCAGGGAAAGGCTCGGATCTGATTGATTCCGATAAACATTTAGGCCTGGCTAACCCGGAACCTCCGGCTTGAAGATTAGGACCCAGCAAACTTGCTGATACTGCGGGTGGAACAACTTGTTGCACTGGAACTACTACTGGAGCTGGGACGACCGGGTGAACACTCGCGGCTCGCCCTGCTCTTGACCTATTCACGATATGCTGTGCCACGGAAACTGTGGGAGCCGGCTGATACTGCTGGTTGTTTTGCTGAGGTTGTTGAACATTTTGCTGACCAGGCGCAACTAGCCTGGGCTGTGGTGGCAGTGTCTCCTCGTGTCTACTATGAGTACGTTTACTATTGTAAGGTGTTGAGTGCAACGCACTTTTGTTCTTCGAATACTGACCCTGCTGCACCACGGCCGTGCGTAACATATCGATGGCTCGCTGAGCCTCCAACTCCGCAGGTGAATTCCCCAACGGGATTCGATCAAGTGCCAAAGTTGCTGCATAAACGTTATCCACCGGGTTAGAAAAGTGACCCTCTGGCGTGTGATATCTGGGTGTTGCTATGACGTGACCCGGATTTCCCCCGGCTCCTCCGGCAGGCAAACCCGGCGTTCTCCCAACTGATGCTCCCGGGTTTCTGTTCACCCCTGCACTTGCTCTAATTATGGGCGCCGCTTGAACCGCACCAATAGGTTGATCCACTGGGGTTCTAAACAGCACCACTGGTTGTATGATGTTCTCTCCAGGAGCCAGCTGGCTCTGATGTCTCCTCTGATGCTGTACGGTCAAATCGTTCTAGCGAGCTTGTAACATCTCTTCGGTCTATCTCAAGCGATTCTCTCTTTCCTCAATCTCTTTTGCCCTTGCTGCAAGTTGTTGCTAATGTGCTACCGTGTTTCGCCGGGTCTGCTCTAAGGCTCTGCGCGCAGTGTCCAGCTCCATGGCCCGGGTTGCCGCGTTCTCTGGTGTGATGATCCTTGTAAGCGCCGTTTGATCCAAAACCAGGCCGTTGTTGAACAGAGCCGGCGCTGGCGCCGGGTTATGTGTGACTTCTCCCTGGGCCCGATTATTCAGGAATCCAAAGGTATTCCTGTACTGCGCCCGGCCCTCACTTTCTTCTGATACTGAAGCGATCTCGCCATCCACCGGCCTTTGATTTAACTCAAGGACCGGGCTTTGCTGTTGCTGATCATTGAAATTTGGTGGGGGTGCCGCTCCTGACCCTCCAGTGCCCAAAGCGAGATCCAAATTCGTCGAGGGTGCTGTGTAAACTGCCACCCGCCGAATTGGACCCGGATAAGACTCCATCTCGAACTGATCTTCATCCTCTTCTTCTTCCGGGTCATACCCATACCTTCCATCGAGCAGGGCCAAGATCAATTCCGTGTCGTCCTCGCTGCCTGGTGCGTCACCCGGGATCTGTGTCGGGTTTACCGACTGTTCCACGTGTCTGACCACCAGATCCGCATGCTCAGCAGTCCCTACGGATTCTTCCCCATCTGATTGGACAAGGGTAGCAGCTCCTGACACAGAATCATATTATTGATTACTAGCAGACCGGTTGTATGTATCATGCCAACAAAAACATTAATCTTGCCAATCGGAATAACATCACCTGATTCAAGCAGACCTGACTCCGGCCACCAGCCAGAATCATCGACGATGTGTTCTCCATGCATGTTGATGACAATTCGGCCTACCACCAGATTCTTCATGCCTTCCAGCGCAGCTCCCTTGATGATGACACTCTTGGCCGCAGGCCCCACGGTGGGCGCCAAATGTCGTGGGGTTGTCACAGCATATGTTATCATAGGGTAACTTTGAGTTGGGGGCCAGGCGATACTGGTGTCAGGGAGATTGTTTTGCGCAAAGGGGACAAAGGGTTTACCCAGGTTCGGCCTCTCCATTGGAGATAAATACCTACTTCTAGCTATTCTATTATTGATCTCGATATCGATAACCCGGCTACAACAACAGAGCCGGATCTCGATTAGGGTTACAATGGTTCCTCTCTCGTGGGACTTGTGTGATATGAAAAGCTTGACCTAAACTGGGACCAGGAGCCCCTTATATAGATGCCGGGCCTCCTGGTGTCTTTACATGGCAAGGCAGGGCTATACCGTTCTCGGAGTTCCTATCTATCGCCACCTCTTCTTAATCTTCCTATCTTGGACTCCACGTTGTTTACCGCCTCTGAGTCTTCTGGACCTTTCCTTCTATAAGCCGGGTTACCGCCAAATGTCCCGCCCCATGTCTGAATCTGGCCCATGATGCTGAGAGCAGGCCAAGCCCGGCCTTTTGCCTGGCGGGTCTTCTTTCACTTTCATGGGTACACCGGGTTATCTTTCCCCCAACACCAATGTTTGGGGGCACATATCGTTGTGTTTGCTTGCTGATCTTGATGATCTGATGTTGTGCTATGCGTGGGAGTTGATTTTGATCAGTTCCAATGTGAGGAATTGAAGAGGGATCGGTTAGATCTATTTCAGATTGAGTTCTCTTATTTATCGTCTTGCTGTTTGTGTTGATCGCCGTGAAAGATTGGGCCAAAACCCTTTTGGATCACGTTGATCCGTATCATCTTGGTATCAGATTCATTGGGTTTCTCATGGCGAGTTCGTTCTGCGTTTTATCTGCTGTTTTTATCTGCTGAAGAAGTTGCTACCGGAGGCGTGCAGCCAAGACACCGGTGTTGATCGTTTGTTGAATTTGTTGTGTAGTTCTTGTCCAGATCGCTCGTGGAGGCCGTTGCTGTTGCTAGGAGTCCTGATTGGTTACGATCAGACCTGTCTCTGATTGGCAAGGAAAGGAACAAGCAAGGAAAGAAGAGATTGGATCGGCACGGAAAGGAAAATCTACTACCGATCGGTTAGATACCCAAACGCGACATGGTTTGGGTACACTTTCGCAAAGACAGATTTCCTGTTCAGCGCAAGTCTAAGTTGATGCCGCGTGGTGATGGTCCTTTTAAAGTTCTTGCCAAGATAAATGACAATGCATACAAGATAGATCTTCCAACAACTGAGTTTGGCGTGAGTAATACGTTCAGTGTTGCTGATTTGACGCCATATGCTGACGAAGACCTTGCTGCGTCGAGGTCGACGCCTTTTCAAGGGGGGGAGGATGATGAGGACATCCCTAGTTCCTTACCATCTTTTCGTGTTGATGATGTTGCTGCTCAAGACAAGCCTAATGAAGTGAGGATTGGACCAATGACAAGATCAAGAACCAAGTTATTAGAACAACAGGTGAACTCACTCTTAATTGAATATGATGTTTGTGATTATGAGAATTTTATACTACCTAAGTCTATGCATTTATGTATGATCAGGGTTATTGATAACACAAACATTATCGGAGGAGAGGAGCAGCAAGGCATGGAGGAGGACATGGACAACATGATGAACAAGTCTTTCAAGAGTTCGAGGGAGGAGAGGGAGGCAGGAGCAATTGAAGAAAAGAAGTTCTGGACTCCATCGGAATATCCGAGTTGGCACTGACCGGAATATTCGGTCCATCGAAGGATTGCACCAAAAATAGTTCTGGAAAAACTCGGATTATCCGAGACACCTTGGATTGGATAATCTGGGTTAAATGAATCGCTTCGTCCGAAGGTTCTGTAGAAACTCGGATTATCCGAGTCGCCCGTGACTCGGAATATCCGAGTAAAGTCGGAAACGTGTCTTTCGAGTTTGTTTCGTCCTAGGTCAGTTTAGGTCGGGATTTTGGGCGTGAGAAAGCGTCCCCAGCCCCCATATATACTCAGGAACTCTATTGTAATAGGGAGACCACGTTATAGCTAAACCCTAGAGTGGATTTAATCATTCATCTATAGAATTCCTCTTTGTTTCGATCGGGAATTCAACCCCTCCACTTTGTTGCGATCTGGAGGTTCTTGTTACCAAAGTTTGAGTGTGATCTGTTGTTCCATTGGAAATTAGTAGATTGCAAAACCGCTTCATGGTCGGCGGCTATGTTGCATCGGTGTGAGGCCTCGCGAATATCCATTGGGTTGAAGAGCTGTAGCATTGGCAACAGGGGAGCAGCCGGAGAGTTTGTCGGATTCTCGCAAGTTATCCTTCATCATCATCCATCCACCCACCGCTCATCGAGAAGATCGGGCCACTGTGACGATCGACTCATGATTGCTACAATACGAGTTGCTCGCGAGGTCCCTTCGCGTGAGTTCTTTGTGTTCTTTTCGACATACTGCTGTTTCTCTCGTTTGCTCCTGCTGAACTGAGTCGCGATGTCCGACGATGCGGAATCCGTTGCTGCTGCTGCTAGAGGAGGTCAACCTAAGGAGCTGCCTAAGCTTGAATTTGCTGACGGGTTGGAGCCTAATGTCCGTGCAGGGTTTGATGTGCTAGCTGCGCACATGATAGATCTCGGAACACGGATGGATGCGTTGGTTGATCAGGTTGGTCTTTTGGCTGCACAACGCCAACCTGCAGCTCCACCTTTACCTGTTGTCCAACAACAACTTGCTGTTCGCGAGGAGCTTGAACATGATGCTGATTACTTGCCTCGAAAACGACAGTTTGCTGGTCGTGTCCAGCCACATGATCGGGTAGGTCAAGCTGTTCGTCAACCACTAGATGATGGAGGTATTGGGCGTGTGAAATTGACCATACCGTCATTTTCTGGTGACCGTGGACCTGAGGAGTACTTGGAGTGGGAGATGCGCATGGAGCAATTTTTTTCTACCCACCGTTATTCTGAGGAGAGGAAGCTTCAAATTGCTGCAGTTGAGTTCACCGGATATATGCTGGTTTGGTGGAGTCAAATTCTGCAGTTCCGTAATCGTCCAACGACGTGGGCTGAGATGAAAACTCTAATGCAAGGTCGTTTTGTCCCTCAAACCTACAAGCGAGATATGCATCATAAGTTACAGCGTCTCACACAAGGTGTTAAAACCGTTGCTGGGTACTATAGGGAGATGGAGTTGCTGTCCATATGTACGGGGACAAGAGAGGATCCAGAGGCTAAGATGTCTCGATTCTTTCGTGGACTGAATTTGGAGATACAAGACCGTGTAGAGCTGACCCAATATTATGATCTGGAGGAGCTTTTGCACCAGGCTGAGCGTGCAGAATAGCAGCTGCAACGTTGCAATGTGACACCCGCTGCTAGTCCATGGCGTCGTTCCCATACCGAGACTGCTGGTCCTAGTTCCAAGTCGACACCTCCTACACGTTCTGCTTATAATTCCAATACTGAAGCACCGAAGTCAACCGCTTCCAAAGCTGCATCTACTCATACCACCGCTGGTATCGAGTGTTTCACTTGTGGAGGACGAGGACACATGAGGCGTGAATGCCCTAATGCAAAGAGGGTTATGCTAAAAAACGATGGCTATGTGACGGATGAGGAGAACCTTAAAGAGTCATCTAGTGAGCAATCTGTTGACAACATAGTTGAGGTGTATCCTGAGGACGCTGCTCCTAATTGCATAAGTTTGATGGTGCAGCGTGTCCCAGAAGATCGCATAGAGGGACAAGGGCAGCGCTGGAATATATTTCAGACCCAATGCAACATCAAGAACACCACTTGCAAGCTAATTATTGATAATGGAAGCTACACCAATATTGTTAGCAAGAGTTTGGTGGATTCACTTGCGTTGCCTACATGGAAGCACCCGCAGCCACATTGCGTTGAGTGGTTATACAACTCCGGGAAGCTGAAAGTCACACATAAGGTGCGCCTGAAATTTTCTGTAGGTAATTATGAAGACACGGTGGTCTGTGATGTTTTGCCTATGGATGCATGTCATTTGCTGCTAGGCCGACTGTGGCAGTTTGATAGGCGTTCCACTCATGATGGGCGTACCAATATTTATTCCTTGTGGCATTCGGGCAAGCGTCATGTGCTGCACCCAATGCTTGACAAGGATATCAAAGTGGATGCAATTGCTGTGAAGAAGAAGGTCCAAGTCATTAAGGCGAAACCGAGGACGGTTTTCTCTCAAGTTGTGGGGGATGATGAGGGGAGGATGACCATTATTTCTGCCATCGCGCCACCTCCATATATTTTGAAGATTGGACAATTCTATTTTGAGGTTCCTCTCGAGGATGAGGTGAAGCCCAACTTCCGGACTCCACCGAGCTAGAGGTGTGACGTGGAGATTGAGGCGCTCCACATAGTCTTTTATTATATTCCGTGTGTTTTATTTAGTTGTTTTGAACCATGTTTGGGCTCAGCCCCTTTGAGTTATGTTAGGTTCGGTTTGGGCCTATCCAACCGAGTTAGGTTTGATTCACCCCATATAAGGGTCACGGCAGCCGCCATGTATCTCAGACTTGTTATTTTCGAGATAAGAAAGACACCAGAAAAGTCCCAATGTTTGGGGGCACATATCGTTGTGTTTGCTTGCTGATCTTGATGATCTGATGTTGTGCTATGCGTGGGAGTTGATTTTGATCAGTTCCAACGTGAGGAATTGAAGAGGGATCGGTTAGATCTATTTCAGATTGAGTTCTCTTATTTATCGTCTTGCTGTTTGTGTTGATCGCCGTGAAAGATTGGGCCAAAACCCTTTTGGATCACGTTGATCCGTATCACTGGGGCACCGTCTTTGATCTTTTCTCCTTTTCGAGGGGTTGATAACCATTTGGTCCATTTCATCAACTGAGCCTAAAAGACATTAGCACATGGTAAGATCTAACTTAAGTTGTTAACAAACGCCAAAACCACCTAGGGAGGGAAATGCATTTTCGCTTGGGGTGTCTGAGCTTTTTGGGCACACTTTTGGAAGTTTATTTTGGTTTACGGGTGCATATGCTCACTTTACCCAAAACATATATTTTGAAATGTCAAATAAAGAAAAATCCACACACACATCTGGACATTCTATTTGCGTAAACAAGTTTTCGCAATAAGACATTTTTATGGCAGGTGTAAAAGGTCAAAAAAGGTGTCTCGTGAAAATTCGTATTTTATCACCAAATTTATCTTTTAATAAAGACCACAAAAAATATTTTTTTTACGCAAGGACTTTTGAAACACATAGTATGTGAAGTTGCACACGCGAACATCTTATAATTATTTATCGACACTTTAAAATACATTTACAGCGCATTTTCAATAAAGGGTGCATATCGGTATCCAAAACACTGCTTCCCACGGTTTTGTTTGCGTGATGAGTCTGGTTGGGATGTGCAAAAGTGTCCGAACCCGGACGGGCCAATGGGAGCTACAACTTTCAACTTTACATGCAGCCAACGGAGTGTCGACATCCTCCTAAAATATTGGGAGTGCGCTCTCTCTCCTCCCACATTTATCTCCGGAACACGAAACTCATCCGCAAGGCTCCAATAACTCTGATTGCCAACGCATCCATCCATACCAATAGCACACAGAGGGGAACAACATGCAGATCGAAACACAAAGTGAGTACGAGCCATAGTTCGTTTGTTTTGTGCCCGGTCTGGAACCCCTTGATCCCTGAGTAAAATGCAGCCGATGGACTGCGAGAGGGGTTTCTCGTCGGAGAACAGCGCAGGCGTGTACCCCGATAACGACCCACATGGAAACCCGGTGAGTGAGCTATCCTTTGCTTGCCCTTCTTCGTCGGGGGAATGGTTCCATGATGTATTTTTGAGGTTTTGATCTCGAGTATTCATTACAGATCTAAGCACATAATTGACTATCATGAAACCTGATTTTGACATGTTTGTGCCATGAACACATAGTAGTAGAATTCCATATCCAGGTGATTTTTGTTACGTACATGCATACATCCAGCAATGAGTTTACAATGTTTGTGCTCATGTATTCATTCATTTTGCTGGGAATTGTGCTCTAATGTGTTGACATGTTAAATTTATCCGACGTTCTGGATTTGAATGTTACGCTAGTACGGTAGTATTGTCTGCAAGAGGACAAACAAGAACATCCAATGGATGGAAGGGACATTCATAAGTACCACAACCACAATATTCTTCATTGAATCCTGCGACCGTCGATAGCTGAGCCTTTGGAGGATATCATTAAACACTGATCATGCGGAGTACCACGTAGAACTAGCTCATCACTAGCTAATTGACAATAATCCTACACTTAGGGATCCACCGCTAATTCCTAACACACGCTCTAAAAATAGCCTATCTACGACTGAGTCAAACAACTCCCCATACTTTGTTCATCTTATGAGTTCCGTTTGGGGAGTGCAAAAGTGTCCGGACACCAACGGGCGATGAGAGCTATGAATTTTACCTTTGCATGCAGCCAACATAAAACTATCAACATCCTCGTAAGAAATCGGGAGTGATCTCTCTCTCCTCCCACATTTCTCTCCGGAACACGAAACTCATCCCGAGGACTCCAAGAACTCTGATTACCAACGCATCCATCTACACGAACAAAGAAACAGCAGGGACACAACATGCAGAACTGAAACACGCAGTGAGTACGAGCCGTAGTACGCGTGCTGTCTGCTGTGTGTCTGGGCCGGAACTCCCGACCCCCTTCATCCCTGAATAAAATGCAGTCCGTGGACTGCGAGAGGGGTTTCTCGTCGGGAAACATCAGAGACGTGTACCCCGACGACGATCCGCACGGAAACCCGGTTAGTGAGCTATCCTTCTTGTCCTTCCACATCGTGGAATGTATCATGGTGTATTTTGAGGTTTCAGTCTCGAGTATCCATTACCGATTGACGATCAGGAAACCTGATTCTCACATGTTTGTGTCATGAACAAATCGTAGTCGAATTCCATGCCCAAGTGATTTCTTTTTTTATTCTAACAGATGCTCTTGCGTACAATACATGCATCCAGCAATGAGTTTGCAATATATGTACTATATTATTTATTTTGCTGGGGAATTTGTGCTCTAAAGTTGACATGCTAAATTTGTCGGGCGTTCTGGATTTGCAAGAGGACGAACAAGAACATCCAATGGATGAAAGGGTCGAAAGTATATATTTATGAGTACCACGGCCACGACATTCTTCACTGAATTCTGCTACTGTGGATACCTGAGAGGCTGAGACTTTGAAAGATATCACTGAAGACTGAGCACGCATACCACGTGGAACTAAGCTCAGATCTCTTAGTTTGATAATAATGGTTACGGACACTGAGTTAGGCTACACTTACGGATCCACCAATATTTCCGAACACCCCCACCAAAAATAGCTTACGATCGACTGAGTCAGACAGCAGATGAACATGTAATTAAGCAGTCGATTCCAGCGAACGTGGTCGATCTCTGTTCGCTAACGAGTAAAACAAATTGTATTTTGTATCGATGGATGCTGCAGCGGCACTGGAGATCCTACTACAAGCACGTGCTGCTCCTTGCGTACCAGAGCTGCGGCGTGGTGTATGGCGACCTGAGCACGTCGCCTTTGTACGTGTACAAGAGCACATTCTCCGGCTCACTCCGGCGGTTCGAGGACGAGGAGACCATCTTCGGCGTCTTCTCCCTCGTCTTCTGGACCATCACCCTCATCCCGCTCCTCAAGTACGTCTTCATCGTCCTCAGCGCCGACGATAACGGCGAAGGGGGCACGTTCGCGCTCTACTCACTGCTGGTACGGCACGCCAAGTTCAGCCTGATGCCCAACCAGCAGGCCGCCGACGAGGAGCTCTCCACCTACTACAAGCCAGGCTACACGGCGCAGGACACGCCCATCCTCAGGGCGCTCAGGCACTTCCTTGAGAAGCACAAGAAGTCTCGGACGTTCCTGCTCCTCATGGTCCTCTTTGGAGCCTCGCTGGTCATCGGCGACGGCGTCCTCACACCGGCCATGTCCGGTGCGTTCCGTTTCAGTTTACTAGCTAATAGCTGCTACCTAGTTTGATGATCTCAATGCCTGCTGACCTTGGCGGATCTGACTGACCTGTATCTCCAGTGCTCTCGTCCTTCTCTGGCTTGCAAGTCCATTGCCATGATTTGACAAACGGTGAGCATTTGCGTGCAATAATTTCACTTCTTGGAGCAATTAACCACGCATCATTGCTGATATATTTGCTGCAAACGAAAAAAGAGCAGGTGCGGTGGTGATCCTGTCGTGCATCGTGCTGGTGGGCCTCTTCACCCTGCAGCACTGGGGGACGCAGCGCGTCGCCTTCCTGTTCGCGCCCGTCGTCATCGTCTGGCTCCTCTGCTTGGGAGGGCTCGGCGTCTACAACATCATCGTGTGGAACCCCAGGGTTTTCTACGCGCTCTCTCCGACCTATCTTGTCAGGTTCTTCCTGAGGACCGGCAGAGAAGGCTGGATTGCACTTGGAGGAGTGCTACTATCCATGACAGGTAAACACATGGACCGACTTATTTGTTTTTCTTTTCTTATTAAACTGGAATGATATATTGATTTGCGCATTTCAATATATGCAGGCACAGAGGCTATGTTTGCTGACCTTGGCCACTTCACAGCCACATCCATAAGGGTATATCATTATCATGCCTCTATAAGGGTATTTAAGGATTCAGCTTGATCAATTAATTAAGAGGCAGTAGTATCATCAACCATCATTGTCTCTCATTTCCGCGACAGGTAGCCTTTGTAGGCCTTATCTATCCGTGCTTGGTGCTGCAGTACATGGGGCAGGCGGCCTTCCTGTCCAAAACTCCCAACTGCGACATCCACTTCATTTTCTTCCAGTCCATACCCAGTAATTATAATAGATTTACTCACCACGCATACAGATCCTTATCACATGAGCTAAGCAGCAAGGTTGATTTTTGCACGACCAACCAAAATGAATGAAATGAATGAAATCTTGCTGCAGGGAGCCTGTTCTGGCCTGTGCTTGTGATCGCGACGCTGGCGGCGATCGTGGGAAGCCAGGCAGTGATCTCGGCAACCTTCTCCATCGTGCGGCAGTGCACCGCACTGGGCTGCTTCCCGCGTGTCAAGATCGTCCACACCTCCAGCCGCATGCACGGCCAGATCTACAGCCCCGAGATCAACTGGATCCTCATGCTCGTGTGTCTCGCCGTCACCGTCGGCTTCCGTGACACCATGCTCATCGGGAACGCATACGGTAATAAGTTTAAATTAAGCCAACAGACGTACGTCGTTACATTGAGATTGAGTTGATTTGGGTGAGAGTGAGTGAAACACTACACTACATATATTTGCTTGCAGGAATGGCGTGCGCCGGTGTGATGCTGGTGACGACGCTCCTCATGTCGCTGGTGATCGTCTTCGTTTGGCAGCAAGGCTTCATCCTGGCAACGCTCTTTCTGCTGGCCTTCGGCGTGGTGGAGGCGGCCTACCTGTCGGCGGCCCTGATGAAGGTGCCACAGGGCGGGTGGCTGCCGCTGGCACTGTCGCTCGTGTTCGTGGCCATCATGTACGTGTGGCACTACGGCACGCGGCTGAAGCACACGTTTGACGTCCAGAACAAGGTGTCCCTGAGGTGGATCCACGCGCTGGGCCCCAGCCTCGGCATCGTGCGCGTGCCCGGAATCGGCCTCATCTACAGCGAGCTCGCCACGGGCGTGCCGGCCGTCTTCTCGCACTTCGTCACCAACCTCCCGGCGTTCCACCAGGTGCTCGTCTTCGTGTGCGTCAAGGCCGTGCCCATCCCGCACGTTCGGCCCGAGGAGCGGCACCTGGTCGGCCGCATCGGCCCGCGCGACTTCCACATGTACCGCTGCGTCGTCCGCTACGGCTACAAGGACGTGCTCGGTGACGACAGCAGCGACTTCGAGAACGACCTCGTTCTCCGCATCGCCGAGTTCGTGCAGATGGAGGCAGCTGAGGCCGCCGCCCGCAACAGCGACGGCGCCGCGTCGGCCGTCGAGGGCAGGATGACCGTGATCACGCGGCCCAGCGACCTCGCGCGTACGGGGCTCCTCGTACGGGATCAGCCAGTGGAGGACGAGGAGAGCGTCGTGGTGCGCGCGGCCACGGCCGCCACGGACGGCGACAAGTCGGATACGCTCCAGTCGCTGCACAACATGTACGAGTCCGAGTCGCCAAACCGACGACGCGTCCGGTTTGAGATCTCAGAGGTGGCCGGCGAGCACGTGGACCCCAGGGTAAAGGAGGAGTTGAGCGCCATCGTCGAGGCCAAGCACGCCGGCGTGGCATACATCATGGGGCACTCGTACATCAAGGCAAGGAAGAGCTCCAACGTCTTCAAGAAGTTCGCCATCGACGTCGCATACAACTTCCTCCGGAAGAACTGCAGGGGCCCTGCCGTGGCGCTCAACATACCGCACATCAGCCTAATCGAAGTCGGCATGATCTACTATGTCTAGCGTTCAGTACTCTTTCCATTAGTTAAAATTCTAGATAATATGTAGCCTGAATAATAACACACAACATACATATATATACTGTATATGATAGTAATACTACTTGGATAACTGAAAATAGGAGGCATAAAAAATGTGTTCAAGCAACTCGGTAATATTCCAGCATGTAAAACTTGTTTCACTTTCGCACCGTGTAGAATTTACTCTATGGACCGACCTAAGCAACCGAAAACGGTAAGGCTCCAAGCTAACCCAGATTTTCTACTGTTTCCTACATATGAACGTTCCCTTGTCGTCAACAATGTACAAGACGAAATCAGCCCTGTCTCGGCATGGCTACAATATATCAACAGAGACGATTGAAGAAATCCTTGAAAACCCTCCAGGCCAAACTCAGCAAGTTGTTGCTCAACCAATCAAGCTAAGTAGTTGTAGGTGTTGGCCTTCTCGAGGTCACGTTCCAGGTATTCCCTGCTGATAAGATCCTCAATCCTCCTCTTGATAATTTTGATGTCAGGCTGCAGCAGAGACAATTAAAGACTAGTAAGCATCACATAGAACTGTGCAGTGTTCAAAAGCTAAATTCAGTAGAGGGAGTTTCATCAAAGAACCTTGAACATGGGGCTGAGCTGCTCCACGCATTCTGCTACGAGCTGCTGATGGCTCATGGACTTGCGGCTCTTCATAATGCGCACAAGGGATGCATCGATTGAGAACCTCCTGTCCTTGTTGACATCTTCAATTACCTTTTTCTTTTCGTCAGTTGGAGGAAGCGGTACCTGAACACAACATATAAAACTCGGGCAGCAGGAGGGAGGAACCCCCTACGCCATATCTTAAAGAAGATGGAGCTCTAGGCGCGCACAGCCGAGCGAGCCGGGGGCTCGAACTCGGGTCGCGGGAGCGCGCACGGACGACCGTGGGCAGCTGCCTAACTGGGCGACGCCCAGTCCCCAAAGGGGTGAGATGCCCGGAAATTCGAGAGAAAGCGCAGCCAAATAGGCGCAGCTAGGACTCGAACCCGGGTTGGCTGGGCGCGCACACGCAGCCACTGCCACTGGGCTAACACCCAGTTCTCGCTGTCAGTTTATTTTGTACAACAAACTCCGAAGGACCAGAGCAACAGGAAGAAGAAACAAAGCAGGGAAACAGAAATTAGGAAATGCACCTTTATCCTCCGCATTTTATCGGTGAATTTGTTGTTGAACTGAAACACGTCACTTGGAGAAATTGTTCGGTTACTTGGCTCTTTCTCAAGAATCTTGTACTTCCCACACGAGAGTGAATGGAGCAAGCGCACAGCATCGTCAGCAGGGAGGTTTAGTTGCGTCACAATCTCAGCGTAACTTAGTCGATCAAATTCGTTAAACAGCAGCAGAAGTGCAGCCTGGCCAAAACAAGGAATGGCAAGAAATAAATATTATGTTCTAAAAAGTAGCTACGAGAGGTTCTACTTCCTCAAGGATATTGCTCAAACCTGATATGTAGTGACAACCAGCTCGATAGTTTTTGCGTCAAACTTTGCAACGATGTTGCAGTTTCCCATGGAATAGATCAGTTAAGCTTTCTGTGTTTATGCTGGGAGTTATAATAGTTCTTGAAAGCCTCCACACACATAATCTGAAACCATGCAACTAAAGTTAGACGGGTCCAATACATGGGCTAGTAGCACACTAGCACCTCAATATTATAGCTAGCACAAAGTATCACATCACAATGCATCTGGAGGTGTCAAAATAAATTTATGAATTAGAAGCCCACATGCACCAAGGACTTTTATCTACTAAATCATAGTTTTTACAGTTAGACTTAAAGCTCATTCAAATTGTATCTATTAAATCAGGTTAAATACATAGTTTGGACTGTTAGACGTAAAGGAAGAAGGATGACAATCCCCTATAGTTCATCACCCCCCTTTATAATGTTCCTTATTCCTGATCCTATTTATCTTTTCCAATAGGTTCGTGACAGTAACCTGAATTACCATTTATACAAGTTCAGCTGTGGTACTGAATTAATAACTCTACGAGGTAGCGAAACAGTGTACATACCATTTCCGAAGGAAGATTTATGTTGAAGGTTTTGTAACTTGGCCATTGTCCGGTCGTCAGAACAGTAACACTCACGTCTACCCTAGGAAATGTTTCTGGATAATTTATGCTCTTGTATTCATCAAAGCCTGTCTGTTGGTCTCTTGCAGTTTCCATGTCTCTGAGCATGCCCTCCATCTTTGAAGTAAACTGTCCCCCAAAGTACTGCTTTAGCTTGGAAAGAAGGCTTCGCTCATGTTCGTTGTTGACACTCTTATCAAAGAGTAATCTCTTTCCAAGCTTCTTCCTGCAACACATTTTTTCCAGGGAGATTTAAACCTTCAGAAACATATTCAAATCCATATTTATTGTGAAACTCCAGCTAATAGAATATTACGAACCTGTGAAACTCAACAAAGAGATCCTTATCGCTGATGTATGTGAGAATGTTCACAACCTGGGGACAATCAAGTTTCCGAATTAAGCAAAGCATATTATAAATCTGAGGGGAACAGAATCGCAGTGTCTGTACCTTATCAAGGGTCTCTTCTACAGCTTCATCACTCAGCTTTTCACTTCCACCTTTCCGTAAGATGTTATCACAGAATGCTGCAAGCGATTCCGCACTACTGCAGCCAGCAACATCTTTGTTACAGAAAAGTTCGAACGCCTCCTTAAGAGCCTGAGCATAGGTACAGTGTGGAAAACACATTAGCTCAGGTTAAGGCATGCAATTAAGTTGACATAAGAAAGTATGATATTGGAAGTATACAAAACCTTGTGAAATGCTGGGTGATTTTGGAAACAGTTGGCGACATATGCTAGCTGTTTGTCGTGGAGCTCAATGGCTTTCCGGACAAAATCCTAAAATCAGCAATAAATCATCATTAGGATTAAAAGCAAAAGGAAGCAAAAGCTAGTTAAAAGCGAATTATATCAAACACTGACCTGCTCCAGCGAACACGCTACTTCCTTCCTCTCATTCTGTACATATGCAGCGTAAAAAATGTTTAATTTGGTTTAGAAAATGCATATGTGACTTGCTCATAAAAGACAACTTGTGCACGATGAACAATGAAATTTTACATACGGACAGTGCGTGCTATTCAGCTAGATCGTTTAATTGGCCGGCCTATGAGATTTAATACTAAAGCTGTCGAACAAGTCTAAGCTAAAAGGATTGTTTCGATACTGTATCTTGAAACAAATGCTGACCACGTTGTGAAGATTTATCATGGAATGGTATGTAATCATGTAATAATATTTTAGGAACAAATAAATCATGCCAAAAACTAGCATTAAATGATATTCAGAACTTCAAATTCTCTTCAAGTGATATTTATTAAGAGTTCTCACACTCATCTTGAAACAAACAAAACTAAGTCTAGAGTAATTACAGCACAAATTTGACATTTATTCACACAAAACTTGCATACCAACAAAAAGACTTAATTCAGAATTACTCAAGCAAGAACATATATGTAAGCTAAATCAAGGTCTAACACAGATTAGATATAGAACAGAGGGGGTGACATGATGATTCACCTTTCTGCTGTTGGTAGCATCAGTTACTTGTTTCAACAAGGACATACCCTCTTCATTGACATGCTACATAGAAGTAAGCATCTTGATCAGCTGCCAATATTTTTAAAGGTGCAACGTATATAAGCATAGGATGAGGTATAGGTCTGATACCTCCTTAAAAACTTTTGATAATTGAGAGAGCCCGTCCTCCAGCTTAGAAAAGAGCCTATACATTCTTGATAGATCCTCAGTCTACAGAAAAAAATAAGATGAGCAGCAAATTTTTAGTACATCTATTACAAGTTCTAAGCATGGAAGGCATAAATCTACTTCCCATCAAACCTTTCCATCCAAAAGCAACACCCTGCATCCAGAGTTCTCCTTATTCAGAATTTGATCAGCACGTCTAGTTATGAGCTCTAACATAGTATCCTGTAACCAATGAGGTTAAAATGAGAAACTTCAGTTGCACAATTTTTCTCCATATAAGACTAAATGCGGAACCTATTTAGAAAAGAAACATACAATAAACCACGACAGAAGAGATAATAACTGATACACACCTGTAGCAACTTTGGTTCAGTTGAAGCGTGCAAATAATGCGCCACTCGCTCTTTCTCTTTTTGTAAGCATTCCTCAGCCTATGCAACAAAGAACCAATCAGAAGGTATCCTTACACTTGGTTGCAATTATATATAATATTAGTCACGTGGAAACCTTGAACATGTATTCAGGACAAGAGTCCTCCAACATCCAGGTTTGTGCCTTCTTAGAATAGTAATCTGCGGTACCCTTGCAAAAAGCTTGTTCAAAATTAAGCTCGTAAAGACTCAAACTACCGCGCCCAATCTCAACATAGATATCAAGGACATCCTTCACAAGGGCACGGTCAATAAGCTGGCCATCCCTCTCATCGTTGACCTGTTGAAGCAAATTGCAGGACCAATAATGATTTTAATGTCCTCTAGATGAAGTGTTCCAGAGGAAGGAAACAAAATAGCAGAGGGCAGGGCGTACCATGTCAATAACAATAGTTGCCAGTGTTGTTTTTAGCTCGTTGAAAACCTACGAAGGGCAACACAACCAATCCATGTTAAATGTAAACTAAATTGGTCCTCAACAGAGGCTTAGACAAAAATGTTATTCAAGGAACTTACCAGATCATTAAAACAAGTCAGGCCGAGTTCTCTGAGCGGCAGAAGTAACTTCCGTGAAACGTAGTACCGGTCGAGGTAGTGGAAGAACCGGCTCAACCACCTGACCATGACCTTGTGGTTCTTCCACCTCTCCACCAATTCCCTCAGCAGAAACTGACCGTGTTTCTGCTTCAGCGAGCGTAGGACCTACATGACCACACAAGTAAGTGGGCAATAACTCATGATCTCAAAGGAAATTAAGAAATAGGGCCAAATCATGTTGAGAGAGTGCCAGGTGCAACAATTGATACCAAACACTAATCCAACTATATATCCACTGCAGACCAATCTTGTTACATGCAACTATAGTTAAAAACCATTACAAATTATAAAAGCGGTTTTCGTTACGATGAGACGGCAACACCTATGACGACCAAGAGCACATCACGCAACAAAAATAAATAGAATCGGTCTATTTTGCTCCATCATAGATGTCAAACAGGCAGTGGCGCATATTGCATCAATTACAGATTCACAAGTCACAACCAGGAACTATACCAAGTAACTAATCGGCAATCGCAAACATGAAAGGAAAAAAATTACCACTATAGGATCAGCATAAGAACCGTATCCTGCGACAGAAACTTTACGTACCAATCGCTCAAGAAACAGGGGGAAAGTTGTTCACAACTCATAACAAATCTACCCTACTTTCAAGAGCCGTGAGAATTTAATCACACATGACAGCGACATAGATGTGGCATCGACCGCAAAATCTAGAACTATCACCAAATAAAACTGAGATTAAGAACAGCGCGCACGTACGGTGGTTTTGATATAATCTTCCAGGGTCTTCTTATAGCGGTCGTAGAGCTGCATCGAGTAGTCGTGCGGTGGTTTCTGGTGCACATGTTGAATATCGTCCTGCCACAATGCAATTAGATCAGATCAGATCGGATTGGATTCACCCAACCAAATCACCCAGAGAAAAAGATTAGAGGCGCGCGTAAGTACGTGTAGAGATGGATGTACTCCTCGGAGCTGAAGCTCTGGAGGTCTTCGTTGTTGAGGATGCGCTTGAGCCTGGCTACGCCGGCCTCCATGTCGCGCCACCCGACCTCGAGCTCGATCGGCGCCTGCTCCATGCCACCGGATAGGGGGATCGATCCGAGGGTGCGAGATTGGGAGAGAGAGAGAGGGTTTTGGGGTTTGGTCTTGCTTCGTTCGTTCGTTCGTTGTCTCCTAACCCTTGCGGGGACGCAGAATAAATAGGGAATCCTAGAGACGAGACGGGACCCACCCGAACTCTCCCAAAGTCGGTTTGATCTCCGATGGTAGGCAATTTTTTGGAACGCACAGATCCCGGCGCGCGTCTTAGCAATAAGGTGGGGACAACCTGCAGCTATTTTGCCCGGAATCCAGATGAAATACTATGTAGTATACTCCTAGTACAATACTACTTGCTAGATATCTCTACTTTTTCTACGGGAAATCTAAAATTGGGATTTGGACTTTTTGTCCTTTTTCATCTTCAATTTTGGGCAGTCTGTAGACTGTAGTTAAAAAAAAACTTGTTGTTCCGACTTTCACCTCAGCAAAGAGCATTGCCGTTCACCCATATCTGTGTTCTCTCTCTCCACGCTATCGGTCGCAACCTTCCTAGCGCTACTGATAACTCATGCATGTGATGTATATTGCAATGTTTAAATTTAAATATTATAAATCATAGTGCGTTCTCGAGTTTAATGTTTCCGCAAATGGATCAGCCACCGACAATTTATGTATGTTCTCGCAGTTAACACTTTTGTGTTGATACATGTTCTTCCAAAACAAATGCCAGCTTCTTCAGAACCTTTGACATTCAACTGTAGTCGTCTAAGCACTCTGGACGCGCTAATTTGATGCCAAACCCCATTACCTTGTGCACACTTGAGTTCAGAAGAATATCGGGTGTTGTGCTTTGGTAGCCGTTCAAAATAATTTATTTAAGATGGAGAATCGTGACATTCGACGGGATTGTTCCAGTTATATTGCAGCATATTTTTACTCTCGGGCGTATTCTTGTCATCAAGGGAAGAGAACATATTAAGTACAATGTCTGCATCTTTAATTATAATGTTGATGCAGTTTTTAACACTAACTTTCACATTTAAACTTGTGAGAAAGTAACGTTGTGGTTAACATTTAACAAGAAAAGAGATTCACCTCGGTATAGGTTCTCCGTGCACAAAAAAACATTAAGGAGTTCATCCAGATTTGGGTTGATTGATTATAATGCCAAGACGTTCACTATGTGCAAAGACAAGGTCAAACTTGTGGGTATCAAGATTGTTAGCAAAAAGTGGGTTTCAAGAAGAAAAAGGAGATGAAGAATATTTTTTACCTAGACCGATTATGGATCCAATAACAAGTTGGGAGAATTCGGTAAACGAGTAACCCATCATTGTCAATTTATGCGCGTTAATGACCTTGATTATTGTCGAACCATATGGATCAAGTACAACCAATCTGTAAAGGAAAGTCCAATGAACAAATCATGAAACACATCAAGTGCTCAGTTGTCAAGTGATCTCCTGTTCCACCAGCGATACAAATCGTTCGGAGAGTCATGGAGACGATGTGGAGGCTACTAAACCTGTGGATCCCCTTAAGTAGAGTAGAAGAAGCGAGGGTGCGGCATGTGTTTGCTATCTGGCCCACGTAACAAGTCATTGACGGTGAGGTTGAGGGAGGGGGCTCGCTAGAGGGGTCGTCACCGTCAGCAGGGGATGGCTGTCCGCACAGTAAATTTGAAGGGAGGAGAGTACATCATCTCGTTGGGAGGAGGCTGACGAGGTCAACCCTCACCGAAGGCTTTTTCGGGTTTAACTCGACCTGCCTCCACTTGTTGGCCGCCTCGTCCTTCATCACAGCCAGCGACACTGACTACCCCGGAGTCTCCTTGACGGCACATTTTTCTCTGCGGCAGTGAATTCTCTAGGCAGTTGAGAAATGAGGGACACAACTTTTTTTACGATTGATTACATTTAGATCTGACAATACCCTTGTCAAGCAAACTAACTATTGAGTAGAGTCGTAGAGCCAAGGCCTATTTCAGTTTAAAATCAGTAGTAGATCCTCAATCACTCTGTTGGGCAATGCTTCTTACTCTACCTTTCTATTCCTTTGCCTTTCTTCTTCGGATCGATCCAATGGTTTAGACTTCATCCGCTGATTCTTCAACATCATTCGGTTTGGACCTTTGCTTAGTTTCAGATAAAATAGAGTTCCCGTCCGTAGTGACATGAACATGAGATCAGCTTTGGCATCAATGAAACTCTGTTATATAGGAGTTCAAGAACCTCATTTTGTTTGAGACATCCGTCCACAAGGATGTTATGCGGTCCTGCTCGTCAGAATTCGGCCAAAAGTGACGAGACGAACATTTTTGTTTGGACATTTGCGAGGCTCAAAAGCACAAAGTGGGGCACGAGAATATAAAGCCCATTGAGAACATGTGGCAAAATGGTCATTAGGGTGGTTGTACCCCAGCCCATCAGAGTTTAAATTTTAGATTTGATGTTGGTGTTTCTAATTTAGGCGGAATATTCTTCAGTGGGAGACGACGTTCACGTCGACAACAAGGCGCATGTGGTGATTTCGTCAATCTCATGACCTAAGTGTCGGCTTCAGAGGTGTTCATACAGGTAGGGTGTGCGTGCGTTCATAGAGCTGAGTTTGTGCAGGTATGTGAACGTCTACGCTTAGTGTGTTTCACAATATCCCTAAAGCACTTTTTTTTTTGCTACGGCAGAATGAGATTGTGTTACAAGCTAATTTTTTTTAATAATACATTTTTTAAATTAAATTGAAAAATATTACGCAAAATAACGAAATTTCAAAAATAATACGGCCTCGGCCAGGGCTGGGCCGATTAGAGCCTGTCGGCCAGAGCTGGGCCGATATGGCCTTATCGGCTCTGTCTAAGCCGACAGGTCGCATGGTGGGCCAGGCCTGCGTCCGACAGGCCGTCACGAGTGACGGGTGGGTACTAATCGGTCAACTTTTAGCCGACAGGCCTGTCGGCCAGTACTGGGCCGATAGGGTGCTGGATAAGGCCAATCCTGGCCACATCTTCTTCCTCGCGTCCTCTCTCTCCTTTTCTTCTTCCTCTCGAAAACCAGCAGCTCCTTGCTGCGTTTCAGCGGCGATCTGTCCATCCAGCCACCAAATCTTCCTCCTAGAAATGTTAGAGAGTTAAGGCAGCTCAGATATACAGATGGGTTAGGTTTTTGTGTGATTTCGTGTTGTTTGGTTGGAGCAATGATGGAGTTTAGGTGGAGGTTCGTGTAGGGTGGTGGTGGTGCAGTGGTGTTGCTGGTGGTGCAGCGGTGGTGGTGACGGTGCTGGTCCATTGAATCGGCACGCTTCAAGGGTATGCGTTTATCTGGCTAATTAGGGTTTACTGTTGCGCTAGTAATATTAAGTATATAGTTGTTCCCGGTTATAACAGTTAATTGGTGTCACATTTTTAGGTTGTTGAGATGAGTAATTTAGTGAAATGTTTGTTTTACTATGGTCCTGGCGAAGTTGTGGTAAATGAGCATGGAGCTGATTTGGGTGAGTTTCGATGGTCAGAGTTGGAACTGAGTGACCCAGAAATATGGTCTATAAGTCAGCTGAAAGATTGGTTGGCAGCGTGTTTAGGGCTTAATCCTCAAACAGACACTGTCGGTGTGCATGCACTGTGGACGAAGACAAGGTCCCCGGTGTTTTTTTATTTGAGGCCGATAGAGCGGACCTCTCAGATGGTGCGATGGTTGCAAGGCTGCGCAAGCAGGGGATGTACCCCTCATGCCTTACTGATACCTGTCGCGAAGGAGGTGATTCCGCCTGAAGGCGAGGGAGGGCACGATCCTGGCCAGAGTAGTCAGGAGATGCAATTTTCTGGACATGATTATAATCAGGGAGATGTTGGAGGTGGTGGTTATGAATCTGGCCAAAATAGTCAGGCAGAGCAGATGGAAGAGGGAGATGTTGGAGGTGGTACTTATGAATCTGGCCAAAATAGTCAGGCAGAAGATGGAAGAGGGAGATGAAGATGGTGCTGAGGCAGCTGCAGACGATGTATTCCAACAAATGATGGAAGAGGAAGACGAAGATGGTGGTAGTGCTTATGGGCATGATTCCGACGAGTCGGATGACGAACATGTGGTGCCAAATCCTGCGTCATGGAGTCATGATTTCTCGTCGTCAATGACAGTGAACGATGGTCATGATTCTGCCTGGGAATACCATCAGAACCAGGTTGCTGCGGGTGCTCTATATACCGACAAGCAACATTTGCAAGACGCAATCATTAAGTGGGCAATGTCGACTTGCAAGACATTCAAAACCAAGGTGTCGAGTAAAAAATATCTGACAATGGAATGTGAGGTAGCAGGGTGTCCTGGAAGGGTGCACGGTTATCGTCCTCACTTCGGCATAAACTGGAAAGTGAGCGACGTAGTACACACACATGTAGAATTGAAGTATTCCTCAAGATCATCGTAACATTTCGTCGACGCTTATAGCTCGGTTGCTGTACTCAGAAATAGTACAGGGCAAAGCTATGGAAGCGAAGGCTATTCAGCATAAGGTGTTCACCAGGTTCAAGTACAAAATATCTTATGGCAAAGCTTGGAGGGCTAAGCAGATGGCACTTGAGAAAAGATTCGGATCGTTCCTAGACTCATATGACTCAGTTGTTCGGCTCCTCCACACATTGCAGGCCCGTAATCCAGGCACATATGTTGACGTCAAACACTTTTGGATGGAAGAGTTTCCAAACGTAAAGGTGCTGCATCGTGTGTTCTTCTCTTTCGGTGTATGCATAGAAGCTTTCACTCACTGTCGACCAGTTATCTGTGTTGATGGTACATTTCTTACTGGGAAGTATAGGGGACAGATCTTGACTGCCATTGGTCAGGATGGCAACAATCAGATCGTGCCACTTGCATTTGCTTTTGTGGAGAGCGAGAACACTGAAAGTTGGACTTGGTTCTTCAGGCAGCTTAAAATAGCAGTAGTAAAAGATAAGCCGAACGTGTGCATCCTTCATGACCGCCATGCTGGTATACTGAACGCCGTCAAGGCACTCACAAACCCTGTGGCCGCGGAAGAAACGCCATGGCTAGACCTGCAGAGTCGTTGGTGCATGCGCCATTTGGGGGCCAATTTTTTCTCACAGTTCCGAGATAAGGCTTTGATGAATCTATTCAAAAAACTATGCAAGCAGAACCAATTCTGGAAATACACATTCATACGTGGTAAGCTTGATGACTTCACTAACCAGCATGTTAGGCAGAGGAGAGCTGCACGAAATGTTGCAGTAGCAGCACATGTGCAACTTGTGGCGCAACAGCTAGCAACCGGACCTCCACCAGCTGAGGATGTACCTGTTGGGCTTTGTGACTTGCCAGGATTTGATCCGCCTGGTGTTAGGAGAAAGACTGGGAGGTTGATTAAAAACTTTCAGCAGTGGATAGAGCACGAGCCTCTTGAGAGGTGGTCTTTGCTGCACGACACTTATGGAGCCAGGTACGGTGTTATGACTACCAACCTGGCTGAAACATACAACTTTGTTCTGAGAGAAATAGGGCATTGCCACTTACAGCCATTGTGGAGGGTATTTTTGTGGGCACAGTCAAGTACTTCAGAGAAAGACGCCAGAAAGCTCACTTGCATATCGTAAACAACCCGAACACACCTTTTTGTGAGAAGATTACGAAGTACATGGATAGGAAGATGGCAAAAACTCGTACTCATGCTGTGCAGGCCATAGGAAATCAAGAAAGGAGGTTCGAGGTACGCTTACCTTCTGACAAATTTGGTTGCGGAAATCAGCTCAGAACGCATGAGGTGAGAATTGGAAATGAAGCCCGACCAACATGTGACTGCACATGCAATAAACCAAAATTGCTTCACCTGCCCTGCTCCCATGTATTGGCTGCGTGTGGGCAACTCGGACTGTCAGCTAGCTTGTTCGTTTCACCATATTATTTTAACGAGTCTGTTCTTAATACCTGGACCGGTGAAATGGTGGGATTTCGAGCTGTGGGTAATTTCAACAATTGACCCTAATGAAAGGCAGTACATCCCCGACCCAAGGCTACTGCGTCCTGGTAGAGGTAGACGACCGTGCAAGCGTATCAGAAATGGTATGGATGAATCTGAAGCCGGAGGCCCAACAATGCAATGTTTCTTGTGCAATGATTTTGTCACAGGGACACTGGTTGTACCAAATTCCCACCTACGAATGCTGCTCCGGCAACTAGAGCAGCTGCTCCACGTGGGCGAGGCACGAGGACCAAGAGGAAGGGGAAGAAACTAGGATATGTTTTAAATTTGGACTGTGCTTTTATTTGTAATAAATGTGGATTAATGTTTTTATCTGTAATATGTGTGGATCAGTGTTTTAAATTTAGAGTTTAATTTCATCTGTAATTAGTCTCCATCTGTGTTTTAAATTTAGACTTTCATTTTATCTATAATTTGTATGCATTTGTGTTTAAAAAAGGTGGGGGAGTGGAGGAAAAACGCCTTATCGGCCCAGCTAAGGACGACAGCACCCTATCGGCCCAGTCTTGGCCGATATGGTCTAGTCGGCTTAGCCCTGACCGATAAGCTTCTCTGACACGCGCGGACGTCGGCCGACGGCCTTATCGGCCCAACTCTGGCCGACAGGCTCTAATCGGCCCAGCCCTGGCTGAGGCCGTATTATTTTTGAAATTTCGTTATTTTGCGTAATATTTTTTGAATTTAATTAAAAAATGTATTATTAAAAAAAAATTAGTCGTGTTACAATGGTCGAATGAGCGAGATTTGACATTTTAGTGAGATCAGACGATGGGTGGAGGAAGGGATTTTTGTCCCCAGATCCGCGGGACGCCTACCGTTGTCCACAGAAGACAATCTCAGCGTCTACGCATGATACAATTTTAGAAGGCCTGGTTACGTACATACCAAATATGGTGTGGTCACCGTGGAAGACGATGGACACCGAATGGAGAATATGAATTAGGCATAGCATGCCAACTTTCAACAGGGTTCCTCCCTGCCGTGCAACATCAACATCATCCATCCTCCAAAATCCAGGCAATGCGCCCACTAAAAGCTTCTCAAAAGACTTCTGTTTCAATCGATATAGGATCAGATTCGGCAGATGAAAGAAATTTGTTGCCCTTTGCGCAAAGGTGAACTAAACAAGACTTACACACCTGAGGAATTCATATAAGTTATACATATGACATGAATGAGAGTAAACCAAATGACACTGTGTGTTCTTTCTGGAAACCACGTTATGTTTGACCAGCCAAGGTCTCGATCAGAAGCTGATAGCCCTCGGGTACTTTGGCTTGGTGTCTCACGCAAGCAGCTAGAGCAGGAACATCTGCTTTTACATCTAGGAAAGTAGTGACCTGGAGAAGCAAGTGGAAATCAGAGATCCGCTTCACGAACGGCAGATGCTTTGCACGATCGAGGTGGCTCCTGAGTGAGTTCATTGCTAAAGGACTTCCACGGTTTTCTATAGGAAATCCCATTGAGAGTGGACCCTGTATAAACAAGCAGACATCATGTTAGTATATAATCAACTAAACACAAAAAGGTCCAATTCCTGACTACCCAAGGTGGACTTTATTTTAATAGCCTAGTAAAACCATCACCAGCAAGTATCACTACCCAAGGTTGAACTTTATGTAACCTTTTACCTACTCAGTAATATATTGGTCTTCTCAATAATACAAGAGGTCATTGTACAATGAACTGGAACTAAATCTTCAAACAACCATTGTCATGATATAGTAGTAGCCAAACTAAACCAAGGCATATTCTCAGCCTTGCAGTTTATGCTGTGTACTGAGCCATTTTCTCTAAAATGAAAGAGAGATATCCATTTTAGATATAATTTCACCATTTGTGATTTCTAATAACAAATTTATGACACATACCCAGTTATAAATGACAACGTGCAAATTCTTTTTAAAATGAAATATACATCCAGGCAGGATTTATCTTGATTACAGGGTGAGAATTCTAAGTGTTTATGTTAGCAATTAACAAACGAATTCAGTACATTTATTGTTTCAAAAGTTAAAACTAAGCTCACATGTACTCAGTACCTCTTAGGATACTTGATTTTATAAGTGAATCCGTTGTTCCTAAGTTTTACTACATTATTAAAAAAAATGTCGAGGCAAGAAAATTTCAAAATCTAAGAGCACAAGAAACAAAGGATCAAGCAACAACACATCTGGATCAAATTGCAACTTGCCTCCTTTTGGTTTCTGTCCACAGAGGTAGGGAATCATTCATAGGATAAAAGATGAGATTTTAGAGCTTTTAAAAGGTAGATCCCTCAGGATAGAGATTCAGAAGTATATTTTTGAAAGATAAATCGTAGATTGATGGAAGAAACATAAGTTTAGTGGGTTCTAGGTTCAGAGATGCCAACTTTCTACAACATCGACCAATTTTTTTTAATCAGAAGCATTACTAAATGAGCACAAAAGAATATGGTAGAACAGTTTTGTGGTGACTGTTAGCTAACCGTGGCGCTATACCCAGGATCGTTGACGTATTTATCCAAAATACAACCAAACTTCTGTCCTTATGACACATAAAGTTCCACACTCACCTGACTACTACCATTTGAATGCACCATGGCAGGCCCCACGTAAAAAAAAACCTTTGTTAAGAAGTGATTTTAAAAACTGTTTCTCATATACCAACGTTATGAAATTCACCCAATAGCCAGGTCACATCCTAAGCACTAAACGAGCAACTTTCGGTCTGCCGCTCTGTCACAAATTAAACATAATCACATCCGATCTAAACCACAATTCCGCAGTTGGCAATGAGCAAAACCTCTATATCTGTCATTCAAAGATCCAAACCTAAATCCCACATATTTCAATTATCACAATTTAAGCACTAATCGTGAACCTTTTGGTCAGCACCTCTGTAACAAATGAAACATAATAACGCCTGATCCTGTTCTAAACCACAATTCCACAGTTGGCAATGACCAAACATCTAAATCTGGCATTCAAATATCGAAACCTAAATCCCACATATTTTAATGACCATAAGTTACATTCTTAGCCTTAACTTAAGTGCTTCTTAACATAGGTGGAAAAGTTCAGACACTCAACCTTACATCCAAAAGCATAGTAACATGAACATAACAAAGGATTGCATTGTGTACATAACATGAAGCATACTAAGTATGCAGGAAACATATAATTTATTAATGTACTATAGTAAGGTGCTCAATTTTCCCTCAAATTATACATATGTATAGGTTACTATCGTGTACATCTACAATGTTCACATACCCAATTTGTGGCATCCAATACAAGCGCATATCGACCTGGTTTGCTCACAAATTAAGTCTAGCCCTTGATTAAAACAAATTAAAGCATAAAAATCGTCCCTTTTTTGCGGCAGTTTTCCACAAACTATAAGGTATCACCTAAGCATTAAACTATATATATGCCTATAGCTTTGCATGTGAATCAAAAACATACCTGGTGATCAGAAATCTTGACAGGCACCAGGAAGAAGTCATTATCCACCTCCATAGTATCCTTCCCTCCTGCAATCACTTCCTTGCGCATCTTGGACAGGCGGGGGTCGTCAGAGTCGGCAACCTCGGTTTCCAGCACACCATCCTTACAGAGCTTGACACAAACCTCACTCATCTGGAAGGCCTCAAAGTGCACATCCCCTGAGCCGTCATCCCCCACCTCCAGCTTCACCACGGCAGTGACCCACTCTGGGATCCCACGCTCAGCCTGGAGCTGAGCAGCCTGAACCACCTCGCGGTTGGACATGGTGTACTCACCGGTCTCACTGGCTTTCCTCCCGACTGCCTGCGTGAACACCAACCCCACCCGCTGCATCCCAAGGCCATCGGCGATGGCATCCACGCGGGCCTCCTCGTGGGCATCACGCATCAGCTGGAGCACGTCCTCGGTGCCATTCTGAGGCGGCTCGTAGATGAAGTCGACGAAGACCTCCTTGGTGTCGGCGTCGACCCGGCCATAGAGGAAGCCCGCCCGCTTGACGGCGAAGGCGAGCGACTCGGCGACGTAGAGCTGGAAGGCGTTGGCGGAGTCGCGGTCGAAAGAGGCCGCGGAGCAGAGCGGCGCCTCCTGGCGGGTGACGCGGATCTGGCGCGCGATGAGGTCGTCCATGGTCATCTTCTTGCCGAAGGAGCCGGCGGCGGCGAGGGCCCTGGGCGGCGGCGGCTGGGAGGAGCGGGCGTTGGGCGGGTAGGTGAGGTAGACGAAGGAGCCGTTGGCGAGGGGCAGGGAGGCGAGCGGCGCGGCCGGGTCGGAGAGGAGGCGCGGCTGGGCGGCGGGGAGGAGCAGGGCGGGGTCGAGGGAGAGGCGCTGGAGTGGCTCGGGCACGGTGACGAGCGCCGCGATGAGGCGCTGCAGGTCGCCGACGGTGGCGGAGGCGGCGTCCGGCACGGTGACGCGGTCGGTGCCGTCTCGGCTGCGGATGCGAAGGATCATGGCGGCGGCGAAACTGTTTGGTTCGGTGCTCGTACTTAGCGGGATTCGGCGGTGGGATCCGTCCTGGAGTGATTTGTAGAGGTGGGGATGTCTCGAGGGGAATCTATCTAGTCCGTGTGGGAGGAGGAAAGGGGGAGAGAGGAGACGGCGACGGAGAAGAGGAACACAAGAAAGATGGGTTCGCACCGGATTCCGGAAGGGTTTCAGGGGCCGGTGGTTGCGTCTCGTACTGGGACTGCGTCTTGGACTCTTGGGTGCAGTACAACTCACTCCTGATTTCTTGATGAAGGGGTGTCTACGATTTTGAATACGAATTGATTTTAAAAAAATCTCACGATGCAAATCCATGTACATAGCATTCGAATGGTAAGGTTCACTTCTGTTGGTGCAAAGTTTTGAAAAAAAACTATGTTGGTGCCAAACCTAATGGAATAGTTCCAACCACTACCTCATGATGTTGTTCCTCTACACTGCAATTTTCATTTATTAAATGTTATGTACAAAGCTACACACACAAAAAAAACATAAGAAATAGCTAACTTAAGTTATGTCCCCACTCATTGTTCTGAATTCTTTTATTTAATTCTACGCGAAGGGGTGTTGGTTCACTAAAGACATTCTTCCATCCAGTGGTAGATGGTCTCTAATTTTTGAAGAGTTTTTATTTGTGATGATCCAAATGCTCTAAGTAGTCAGAATAGTAACCTCCATCCAGAACGGTAGGTTTAATTTTTGTTTCGTGTCATCAATTGATTGAAGACAAATTTATTTTCCTTTGAGGGCAAGCCAAATCCCAACAGTGTGTAGCAGAAGGATATTCCCAAAAAAGATGTAAAAGGGTTTTCCTCTCAAAGCAATCCAGAGTGGCACAATTGTAAGTGGGTAGATGAATATTCTTCCTTTGCAGAAAATATATGGTATTTAGCCTATCATGCAGTAGAAGTCAAAAGCACAACTTGTGCCTTGTTAACATCAGCTTCCCTATATCGAGGTGAATTGTATAAGGGAAACAATTACTCATGCCATGACCTTGTAGGATTTTTTACCTGTGGAAATTGTGGGATCCGCATTTGCCCATACATCCAAATGTCTTCCTTGCTGTCTCAAAGAGCAAAGTTATAAATCTTTTCATTTGAAGAAAATCTCATAGCTTACTGAGACAGTGGTGTAAGTGAAACAAATCCTCCATAAGATCCAGATGAATTAACTGGGCCACTGAGGTGTTGTAGTTTTCTGCAAAAGAGTGGGTGTTGTAGTTTTCTGCAAAAGAGTACAATTGTGGATAACTCTGATGCAAACATTCATCATGCTAAAGATCATTCAAAAAGAAAATAGAAAGATCAAGTTTTCTTAAGCGATCCTTCACAAGAGAAGGGCCCACCAATCTAGTTATGTAATAAGAATTCCAGATCAGTTGTACCCAGGGAGTATCTTCCTTGTTGAAACAATTGTCCAAAATCTTCATGATCGATGCTTTATTTTGGATGTTGAGATTCATCACACCCAAACCACCTTGTTGTTTACGTGTGCAAACAGATTCCCAAACAACTAACGCTGATCTTTGATATTACAAATCTGGTTTCCTCCAAAGATAGTGTCTCATGTATTTAATAAACTGGGCATTTATAGTTTTAGGGATAATGAGATAACTCATGTACATTGTTGGCACAAAAGACAAGACAAATTTAACCATTTTACGTTGTCAAAGGATAGTGTTTCTCAATCTCCGGACACTCTTTACTTTCGGAGATAAAAAACAAGTTTATTTGTTCGGCAGACTTTGCAGGTCATCAGGTTTGAGTGGTAGACAATGTAGATGAATATTCATCAGACTTTATTCATGGTGTGGCTACAAAATCAGGACTTTGTATTCCAAGGGAAAACCATGATATGTGAATGCCAGGGTACCAGTTTTGCAATTCATAGTTTGGCAAAATGGGCAACATTTTTAGAAAAATTGATAGGGGCCATGCAAGATTTTCAAAATCACTTTTAGTCCCACAGAATCAATGTACAATTTCAAAAGTACTCTAAGATACACAAGCTGGTTTGCATCAGCTTCCATAATTACTAAAGTATCATCAGCATATTCTAGGATATAGAAATCATTGCACCATTTCTCCAAAGGTAGTTTAGGCAAGTCTAACTGAAAGACTTATTTAAATTTGCTTGGAGCAAACCTCCATACAAAACATAAAGAATGGAGAGAGGCCCCCTACCTCACTCCTTTCTTACAACAATTTTTTTCCTGGCACACCATTTAGTAGGGTGATGAAGTTTTAGAGTTCAAAATCAAAGAAAACATATTAACCATCTCGAACCAAAACCTTTTGCCTTTACAACTTGCAAGATTACATAGTGCTCAATTTTATCAAAAGCTGCTTCAAAATCTAGCTTTAATATCATCATTTCCTTCTCGGACTTGTGGCACCGAAATAGATATTCAAAAGCTCACCCAAAACAATTTTGGACATATCTAGTATGAAGAAAACCATATTAGGACGGTCCAACTTAAGAATATTTTTATTGTAACCTACTAGCAAGAAACTTTGTTGAAATTCCGAGGACCCGATTTAACAATGAAATAGGCCTGAAATCACTTAGAGCTTCATGATTATCATTTTTGGAATTAGTGTGATAGGAAAAGGAACTCTCCACTAAAATGTGCCATTGTAGAAATATTGGATCATGACTTCGAGATCATATTTGATAATGCTCCAGCATACTTTGATGAATTCATTATTGAAACCATTAGGCCTAGGAGATTTTTCATCAATGTCTTGTAAGAGAAAGGTATCTCAACATATGCCAAATTTTTCTCTGAATTATTTGCCACCAAACTCTCTTAATCACACACCATTTTTGGATTCTCAAATTAGCTCATTCTCTCCTTAAAAGCATTCCACCCAATGGCAGTCTTGCCTTCATGATCATTAACTTTTAAGATCTATTTCGTTTTCCTATTTTCTTTTCTCTGTTTCATTTCTATTTCATGTTTCCTTTTATTATTTTTGTTTTTCTTTTTATTATCCTTTTTTGCCTTTTATTTCTATTTTAATTTTTCTTTCCTTTTCTTTTTTACACTTCTTGTGTTTATTTTTTAATCTCTTATGAACTGTTTTTTTAATCTCGCAGAGAATTCTTTTAAACAATATGAACAATTTCTTAAATCTCACAAATATATTTTTTGTCAAGCAAACACTTTTTTTAACTTGTGAAACATCTATTTAAACTATGGAAGAATATTTTTTAACTGTGTGAATTGTTTGAGATCTATGAACTCTATTTCTATCAGCTTTATGTATGACGAAAAAATATAAAAAAAAACAATATAAGGACACAGAAAAAGGAAAACAAAACAGAAAAACTAAGTAAGAGAGAAAAAAAACCTTGAGAAGAAAGAAATTTATCTGGGCCGGCTAACGCTACAGGCTTCATGCAATAGCTCCACACGGCCCAGGTAGGCGGTCTATAATCTCAAGCCCCATCCCTCGACTTCCTAAACCCTAACGCCTCACCCCTGCCGCCGTCCCTTGTACCCTTTCTCCTCTTCTCCCTCCACCGGCTCTCTTCTTCCCAGCACCACCAGCTGCGGCGGCGGCGGCGGCAAGATGGTGAAGAAAAGTAAGAAGAGCAAGAGCAAGCGCGTCACGCTCAAGGCGAAGCACAAGGTGCTGCGCAAGGTGAAGGAGCACCACCGCAAGAAGCGCAAGGAGGCCAAGAAGGACGGCAAGAACCACAAGAGCAGGGTCGAAAAGGACCCCGGGATACCCAACGAGTGGCCCTTCAAGGAGCAGGAGCTCAAGAACCTCGAGGTCCGTCGCGAAAAGGCCGTCAATGAGATCGAGCTCAAGAAGGAGGCTCGCAAGGAGAGGGTAAGCGCCTGTTCCGTCCAGGTACCTTAGTTTTTGATTTGATGTATAGCCTGATCCTTCCTGTTGTATTTCAGTGTGCTCAGCGTCTAACGATTACGCTTCCATAGATTGTTACTAGATACTTTTGCATAGATAGATAGAGCATAGATAGATAGATGAGCGTTGATTTCTTCTATTTCCTTTCGATGAGGTTATTCATTGCCTTTTTATCATCGGCAAACTGACATGTTGGCTCAAGGAAGAAATTGAAATGTTCGTCCATAGATTGTTGGGTAGACAGCTTGTCATCTGTGATGTCTACCTTAGAAACATATATCAAGCTCTTTACTGTGAAGATCAGTAATTGTTATAAAGTTCGTTTGTAGCACCACACGATCGCTCCATCAGGAACATGTAATTTCCTGGGCACCCGGATACCTGTTGGTGGCCTGTTACCATTCACCTTAATTCGCTATGATAGGCAATGAAGTCTGTTATTTATTCTCAAGGTTTCCTTTATGTTCTTTATTTTCATAATAGGCATACATTTTTTTCTCTGTGCACGTTGAACAGTCAGTGATAATATATCGTGGCCCTTCTTTCAGGCTAGGAAGAGAAAGCTCGGATTGCCTGAGGATGAGGATATTGCTAATTTGGTAGCTGCTGCTTCTGCGCAGGGCAGTGAGTTTGCAGAGAAGGAAGCAAAGGAGAGTGCTTCTTTTGAGATGCCTAAGACTAATGGTTAGTTTCATTTTTCCATTGCTAATTTGTATTACCTTGCTTCTTGCATATACATTATTAACTAAATCTGTTGAATGTCTCTAGATCATTCAGAGAGGGCCTTCTATAAGGAGTTGGTTAAAGTTATCGAAGCATCAGATGTTATTCTCGAGGTCCTTGATGCAAGGGACCCACTGGGTACTCGTTGCATTGACATGGAAAGGATGGTTAGGATGGCTGATCCAACTAAACGAATAGTGCTGCTTCTCAATAAGATAGGTAAGATCAACTTTCGATTGACTTCAGTGCCATTGGTGTGGTATTTCCTTGTCATTCTGCATCTGACGGTAAATCTTGTGTGAGTTGTAGATCTTGTCCCCAAGGAGTCAGTAGAGAAGTGGCTTACGTACCTAAGGGAGGAATTGCCAACTGTTGCATTCAAGTGCAATACTCAAGAGCAGAGGACCAAGCTGGGATGGAAATCGGCAAAGCTTGATAAATCAAGCAATGTCTCACAAAGCAGTGATTGTCTTGGTGCCGAGAATCTCATTAAACTACTAAAAAATTATTCCAGGAGTCACGAGGTAGCTTATCTCATTGTTTCAGAGATGATTGGAGTCCGTCATTGTTTGACTGTATTTATCTAGCTTCTGGTTGGTTGTTTTTAGGATTTCTCTTTTCTGATTTACATAACCTACTAGGGGATTAGGAGCTGCCTCCGCCGCGCCCGTGGGCTAATTTTGAATTATTCAAACGTGGAATTTGATCATATGTTGTAGGTAGGTGTTTTTTATGTGTGTGTCCATGTTGACATATGTGTCATACTTCGTCCACCAATTAAGTTGTTCTTGAAAGTGTCCGCATTTAAAAATTCGCAGGTTCGGGAATTAATGAAATGCAAATGAGATTTCGGTTTTAAGATTGTCCGCATTTCAAAAAATATTTCAAATTCGGAAGACATTCATTTTGTTATTCATTTTTTGAATAGTTTTAATGCATTTGAATTCCTTTTGCCGTCTTCGAAAATACACAAACTTGGAATTTGCTTATATGCTATAAGTAGCAACGTATATTTATTTGTGTTCATGTTGTTATGTTTAATGATTTTAACATTTGCGAATTGAATTTGATTCGAAGATGATTTAAAAATTTAAAGTATTAAAATATGAATTTTGAATGATCGGTTTGGGAAGGCATTCAAAAATATTATTCTCGAATTTTAATTTTGGTCGTATGACATAAGTAGGTAGTTTTTTTTTGTAGTGTTTTTTTTGTTGTATTTGTGAACAACGCGGTGGAAAGAATTCAAATTTCTCCGAATATTTACCAAATTTGGAAATTCAAAATTATCTGCACTTTGTCATAAATAAATAGCATGTATTTTTTTGATCATTTTGATATTTTTTTCATATTTTTCTGGTGGGTAGATTTAAATTAATTGATTTTGCAAATTCTAACATTTTCTGTAAAAAAAAAACCATGTGGGGCCGCAGATGACGTCGTGCTGACGTCATCCGTCATCTGCGGCCACAGCGGGCACGGCGAAGCACACGGCGGCGCCGGCGACGCGTCCGTGCATCCCGGGACGCGCGCGGGGTCGCGCCCGATGCGCCTCGACGCGGGGATGCCGTAGGTGGCGGCGCCGCCCCCTGTTGGTCGCCGTAGAGCCGCCGACGGCGCGCGGAGGTGGCGGAGGGCAGCGCGCACGGCGGCGTTGATCCCGGCGACATGTCGGCGTTTCGGCGGATAATCGACGGCGAGGAGGGAGATCCGGCGACGGCGCACCTCGCCGTGCTCTCCGATTTGACCGGGGAGTTGCGAAACGGCGGCGCGGCGACGGCGGCGAACCGCGGCTGCGCGCGAGAGGAAGGAGAGGAAGGGGATTGACGCAGATGTTTTTGCAACAAAGTCCCTGCAGTTTTCATAAATTACAATTCAGTCCTTTGCGGGCGTTTTTTTGCAAAAATGTCGCGACAAAATTCGTGCACGGGGGCGACCGGGGCCACGCGGCGCCACCTCATTGGTAGAAATTGCGTGGTACTGTAGTTGCTACAGTACCGTCTGGGAGGGGGACGTGGCTCGATCATCCTGGCCGTCCATCGCGTGGATCGGACGGCCAGGGGAAGTCCGCGACGTGGAGGGCCGGAGGAGGGGTGGATTCCACCATCTTTTATATATAGTGGAATATGACAATAATTATTGAAAATTGCACAATTTCTTATTATATACCATACTTCATGCATTATTTTGCCGTTTTGTCCAAGTTCATGAAAGGCATATTAACATTGAATCTGGATAATGAATTATTTTTATTTTCATGTGCAAGACACCTCAAGTTTCCATATGGACACAGTTTAATCTGGTTGTTTCAACTTTCACACTGTATTGATTCAATCAATTTCATCCTGATATTTTGATAATTACCCGTGTCCGATGATATTTTTGTTCCTTTCTTGCCCACCTTCTTTTACAGTGTTCTTGTTACCATTTATATACACATGAGGAGCTGTATTTTTTTGTTCTGTTTTGTGTCATGCTTCATCAATACTGTTTTATGTTGGTTTGCTTGCAGCTCAAGCTTGCAATTACTGTGGGTATTGTCGGCCTTCCTAATGTTGGCAAGAGCAGTCTAATCAACAGCTTGAAGAGGTCACGTGTGGTTAATGTTGGTTCTACTCCAGGGGTTACTAGATCAATGCAAGAAGTTCAGTTAGACAGGAAGGTAAAGTTGTTGGATTGTCCTGGTGTTGTGATGCTTAAATCTTCCAACAGTGGTGTGTCTGTAGCCCTTCGCAACTGCAAGAGAGTTGAAAAAATGGAAGATGTTATCTCTCCGGGTAGGTGCTACCTTGTTTCTTCATCATTCCAGCCCTAGCTCTTCTATACATCCCAGTTGTGGTACTCTCTTGGTTTACTATGCTGATACTATTCTGACAGCAACCTATCATGATTGGCTAGATGTGCATCATGCAATGACTTATTCCATATATTTTTATTCTTCAGTTAAGGAAATCCTCACTCTTTGCCCACACGAGAAATTGATCTCTCTGTACAAGATGCCAAGCTTTACTTCAGTTGATGATTTCCTTCAAAAACTTGCTACACTCCGGGGTAAATTGAAAAAGGGTGGTATAGTGGATGTTGAAGCTGCTGCAAAAATAGTGCTTCATGACTGGAATGAAGGTACAATTGACAATGTATACCTTATCAATGTTGTTAATTTGTTAGTTAATTCCAAGTCATCTCACCATTTTGTTATTAGGTAAAGTACCCTATTATACGCTGCCACCTAAAAGGGCTGCTGTAGAGGATGCCAATGCAGTAATTATCTCAGAAGACGGAAGAGAATTTAATGTTGATGAAATTTACAAAGCTGAGTCTTCATTTATTAGTAGTCTAAAATCCATGGAGGATTTCAGTCATATTGAAATTCCATCCAATGCTCCACCAGAGATTGATGAAGAGATGCTCGAGGTATTTCTTACAACTATAGTGATTTTCCTTTATTTATGTAATTTTTGTAGATTTTCAGCCAACTTATGCTTTAGTTTCTTACATCTCCGTGGGCTATGTTCTGAGTAATTGTGATCATGATGCATACCCTTCAATTTTTTTCTGCTTTTTTTTTGGTACTGTGGAGTTTTTACTCCTTATAACTTCTGTAGGTTACCGATTACAGGCAATCTCTTTTCTCTTAACATTGTGCCCTTCCTGTACTGTACCTTCTGCTTGATTGCAAGAGTAGGTAGTTATAAACTGCAGACCTGTCAAAGACATTTCCTAGGATATATATATGCCCTTGTGGTAGAGATCTCAAGTTAACGTGCATTTCGAACAACAGAGATTGCTTTAAAGTTGCAGATTATTCTACAGCTAGATAATTTTTGTCTTGCATTGAACAGGATGGCACAGCGCAGAGTGGACCTGCCCAGGAAAACGGTGACGAATCCATGAGTGACGTGAATGACCGTGAAGGAAGCAAGACGACTAGTGGTAACACGCAGCATGCCAAGTTGTACACCGCCGAGGGTATACTCGATCCTCGCAAGAAAAAAGCAGATAAGAAACGGCGGAAGGAGGGAAGCACGGGAAATACAAACAAGTTCAGCACGCTGAATGACATGGATGCAGATTATGATTTCAAGGTGGATTATCAAATGAAGGGTGCCGGTTTGGATGATGAAGATGACAGCAAAGCTGAAGACAAAATCATGGATAGTGAGCCCATGACTGGTGTTAGTGATGCGTGAGATAAACTGCATGTTGAAAATACAATATTATTGCAATGCTAGTGCCTGATGGACTGCCAATAGTGTCAGAATGTTGTACTTTTTGTTCGCCCTTAGTTGAATGAAGAACCGTGAGAAAAAAAATACTGAAATATGAAGTAAAACTTCCCAATGCATGAATGTATTGGTGGGAGTCACCCCTCCAGGTATGGCGTCAGTGTTCTATTGTAAATTTCTAAGTTTGACTATGTTGCTTTCGGTGACACTGTTATGGCTGCGGGGAAGGTCGATGGCAAAATGTGGTAGATAGGTGACCTGATTCTTCATTTATGTGAAGTGTGGCTGGTGCCACTGACCATGGTTTCAGGTCTTTACAACGAAAACTGACTGATTTAAGTGACTTATGGTGCAAGTCAGCTTGACTTGATCTAAAAAAAAAATGGCGCTGGGAGGGTTAGACAGCCCTTCAAACAAGTTTGATAGAAAAAATTCTGGTGAGTACGCACGAGGCTGGCATTGAAATCGGGACCTCGTGGGCAGGGAGGTATAACCATCCGGACTATGTCGACTGTTAGTGTTTTTTTTCTTTCAGTTGTGCCTGCTAATTTCACTTGTTGTTAAGACTGCTTGATGCAACTGGGTTATATTTTAGCTGGTGGGTTCATAATGTAAGCATCTTATATACACAAGGTTACATTATGGCCTGTAGCAAGTAAGTCCACGATATCAGCTTCTGGCCAAGGTTGACTCTTTTGAAACATCTAGGTACCAACCACAGTTCATTGAGCTTCACTAACTCTTTGGAAATCTTCAAACTTTTTCTTCTTTAAAGACAAAATATTGTACTTTTATGAAGGAAGCCACTGAAACGTGACATTGACCCCAAATCACAGATCTCTCAATAAGGGTTCTCCTATGATTTTAATTTTGAACCGCAATATCAAACTACCTGCACGCACATGCACACATATATTAAATTAATCAACCAACATCGACAAGAGTATCAACACCGATATTTTAGGGATAAGCAACCCAACATCATGGTCGACGTTGCTGGAAGCCGAGAGTACGAATCACCATTGTCGAGGATGTGTCAGGACATATATTGTGAGGAGATTTATCCTCGCGTTAACTATGAGAAAACTAAAAAACAAAATCAATCTAGGGACACAAGATCTGAATGATCATATCTAGACAAATTTAACCTTCCAAAACCATCATTGAAGTCGAGAAGGAGAGCTTACCGCTCATGAATATTATGAGAACTTGTCTGTGGCGAGATGGTTAGGAGGGTGGTTGTACTCCCAGCCCTCCTTTAAGCGGAATATTCTTCAGTGGGAGGCGACGTTCCTGGCGACAGCGAGGCACCCGTGGTGACTTCATCAATTTCAAGACAATCCGTCGGCTCAGTCTTTCGGAGGTGCTCATAGGGGTAGGGTGTACGTGTGTGCGTTCATAGGGGTGAATGTACGTGCGTGTTAGTGAGCGTCTGCGTTGTACTGTGTTTCGCAAAAAAAAGATTACTTATTATAGACGATGCTATCTCCATTGATGAATAATACGACTAATAAAATCCTAGTCAATCTAGTAGAACACTACTAAAACACACTTTTATCTAGAACTCTACTCATAGATCAGATTCCCCCACCCGTCCCAACGTCGACAAGGCGGCCGAAGGAGGGCTATAGGTGATGGTGGAGCTAGGTTTCCAAGAGAAGCTCCCGTACGTTAAGGGCGTCGTAGCCCACAGGCTCCTCAACCAGGCCCTGCCGGTGCATAAAACGACCGTTTTGTTTCCTGGGCCAGTACGCGTTCTTGCATGTGCATGGAAAACCACGTTGGGCCTGGCCGAGGAGGAACGGCAGAATCATCCATTTTTTCAGGGCCAGACTTTGGAGAGCCACATGTGATGCGCGGTTGCACACGTTGGGAAGGGCGGGAGACGCGACGTTACAACTTAACTCCCACTGCCCAGTCCCCTCACCGCCCAATCTCACTCTCTCTCGTCTCAACTTCTTTGCCGCTCCTCACCGCCGCACAACCCCTCGAAATGGCGGTCCCTCATCCACCGCCGCGCCGCCTCCCCCGGCGAGGACCCGCACTCCCAGTGGGTGAAGAACATCCCCGTCCATGAGATGTCGTTGTAGAAGCTACGACGCCATTTCCATGCACCGCCCCCCATCCGTTGGCCGCGATAACGACTGGCACATCGATGGTCAAGCCATCCACGGCCTGGCCTGCGGCTCCAGCAATGCAGGTGGCAGCGCCGCTGGCCTTTAGGACGCCGATGCCCCTGCCGCCCCTGGTGCCTATTTTCATGTCTGGTAGCTCGACCGGACCATGGGCGCCTCCGCCCCCTCTAGCGCCTCCTGCACTGGCTGCACCGCCGGCAACCGCCATGGTAAGTTTGAATCTATCCAAGCTTGTCAGTTAGGGTTTGATATTAGTACGAATACATCCTTTTAGGTTATTAATCCGGCCTTGTAGATGCTAAAATTGGTGTAGTACATGTAAGATTGTATTGTAGATGGTCCGATCTAGTGATCTAGAAGCATTTTCGTTGCTCGATTTGGTGTTTTTTGCCCCAAATCGACATGTTCTTCACTATGTTTTTTTTGAACATTTCCTTAATGTGCATGTCTTAGATAGTTCTTCATTGCCCGAAATACACACATGCATAGGTTAGTAGTCTATCTGCATAGCTTGCTTCAGCCTTGTTTGCTTGTGCACTTCTTGATTTGGGGATATTTTTACCCCTAATGCTAGCAAACGTCACCCTCCATGACAAGGTACCCAAGGCCGAACCAGATGGCCATCCTCCTGGCTTTGAGCTGCTGGTGCCATTGCCCAACGTCGTTCCTTTAAACGGCAGGCTTGAAGGCATTGCTGCTTGGGAGGGAAGAGGAGGCGAAGGAGCTGGTCAAGATCGTCAAGGGGAAGAAGCCGAAGATCGGCCACACCCAAAGACCAGGACTGCCTAGGCGCTTCTACGTGCAGCTGGACCGGGATTATCTGCACATGCTACCCATCCCAAGGTCCTTTTAGTGACAGCTTGAAGGAGTGGCTGATCACCCTCTTCCTCGCTGCATTGCGATCGACGCCTACAAGTTCTGGGACGAGCATGTTCAGCTCCAGTACTACAAGAACACCGGCGAGATCGTTATCGGGAGGAGCTGGCCAGATGTCGTCTACAAGTACACCCTGGAGGACAACGTCGTCCTAGTCTTCAAGCTCACCGCGTCAGGTTTCAAGATGGACATCTACAAGAACATGGACTCGACGGCGAGGGGGTACACTTGTCCTGAGCACGGCTAGTTCTAGCGTGCTTAGGTAGTGCATTTTGATCAGGGGATGCCCCTGTTTGCTAGATGTTAACCCGGGCTTAGAATGCCCAGAACTTGTTTTGATCATGGTGTGTGCTTCCCCTGTTTGTTCATCAGGGTGATTTTGTCCCTGCTATGATGTACTACATGTGCACCTGATCATCGACCGTTGTAGTATGTATGGTAGTCACTACTATGGTTGTGTGCTTGTGATTGTGTTAGGCCGATTGCTGCTTGATGTCTCTTATTGTGTGCTTGTGTTAGGAGGTTGTAAGATCACCAGTTTTGAAAGTGGTGAGACATAACTAAACCTGCATGCAACCAAACAACTATGTGTTGCATCTTAACAACCCACATCCAAGTATGCAGACAACCAAACACGAAAATGCGAAATTAATAGGCAAAAAGTAAAAAAACGATACACAGGCAACCAAAAGGGCTGCTCAACATGGCTCATTCCACGTTTCTCTGTGGCCAGGCCCGCCAGGGCCACATAGACGGGAGTCCCAAAAATGCTGTGTGTAACCAAACAGACCGTAACTGCAAAATAAATATGTGTTTCTTCTCCAACTATGTGCAAAATAGCACTATGCCACAATAAATAATCTAATTTCAAAGAGCCCAAAAAATATTAAATTTTTTTTAGAAAAAATACTCAATTATGACAAAGCTTGATCAAATCGCTGGGAGTTAAGATGCATTTCAGTACTTCTTACCACCCTCAGACTGATAGCCACCGGAACGTGTGAATCAATGCCCTGAACAATACTTGAGATGCATGGCTTTTCAAAACCCTAAGACACGGCATAGTTGATCCTGCCCGAATGGTGGTACAATACTTGTCTCCACATTGTTTTCAAAGTGTCTCCTTTCAAGGCTCTCTATGGAAAAGACCCTCCTCGGGTTAGCTAAGAATCTGTTGCCAAATACAGCTGAAAGTGTGGAACCAAGTACCATAGAAACTCTACAAGACCAATCAAATCAAGCAAAACTAGCTCAAGGCACAAAAAAGAAGGAAATTCAATGCTGCCAAACATAGAAAGGAAAGAGAGTTCCAAGTAGATGATATGGTCTACTTGAAGTTGCACCCCTACAGGCACATATCCCTTAGCATACATCGATGCTTAAAACTAGATTCGAAGTATTATGGCCCCTTCAAGATAATAAAGAGGATTGGTAAAGTCTTATATAAGCTTCTACTGTGTGATGGCTCCACCCATTATTCCATGTCAGTCAACTTTAGGAGCATCTTGGTCCTTTGGCGGTTCCATTACCACATTTTCCACTCATCAATCCAGGTGGCACAATTCTTCTGGCTCCTGGCTCCTGAGAAATTACTTGAAAGAAAACTGACACCTAAAGTGCAGGGAGACATTATATTCCAGAGGGAGAATGCTACTTGGGAAGATTCATCATTCATTCAGAAGGCTTTGTTAGATTTCCAGCCTTAAGGGCAAGTTTAGTTTCAGGAAGGGCGATTTGTTAGGACCAACTGAAACCAGAAAACTAGCCTCAGCAAACATTCAGCTGTAGACTATAGACTGACTGGAACTCTTTGTAGCCGTATATCTCCAGATCAACATATCTCCTCACAACTTACCGCTTCACGCTAACTTGCAAGGTGAGCCGCTCCTCTTTTGGTCGAAGAGCTCCAGAGTGTCCCTGTTTGAATCTCCTCTCCAGTTGGCCGCTTTACACGTGCAACGTTGTCGTCTTCTTCCTTTGTAGCTTTATATACTTACCTCGGCTGTAATAGGCTATTCCCTCTTTAATCGAACAATAAAATTAGCTATTGTTTGTGAGAAAATGAGAATTACTTAATATTGTTCTACTACTCGTTCTGAAGTTAGACAAGATCGCTGCCCAGGAGCAAGCCTGCGCAGCCATCGTGGCCTACCTCAAGAATCTCTCGCTGCTGCCTCCCGCGTCCGCCGCGAGTCGGTGCTTGAGTGGTTAGAGCCGGTGAATCGCAACCATGAAGTCAGCATAATTTGATTTTTTTTGCCACATAGGCTAATTAATTAGTGCTACGTGGCGGTGAAATCAGTCGACTGTATGCTAGCTCCGCAAAATACATAAATACATATGCAAATCGTACCATGAGCCACTTAAACAACACTACTGACTTTATTTTGGATATTCTTAAGGCCAATGAGCAAAGTGAGATCACGCGTCTAAGTTAAATAACCGCAGAGATCATGGTTTTTAGTCAAGCGACTAGTCGCGACTAGTCGATGAGTCTCAATATGAAGTCCAACTCGGCATCTCGACTCGACTAATTGGTTGAGTCGAGTGACTCAATTCTCGACTAGTCCAATTTTTTAGTCAAAGAACGACTTAAAGTTGGCCCAATCCGTCATATTTTTTCTAATATTGCTTGCCGAGCTCCCCGTAAAACCTAGATCATCCCAAAATTTTCCCCGCGCCAAAACTGCTTGGACACTGTATGTAGATGGCTAGTTTTGTATTATAGACTATCAGTAAGTATACAGTGAGCATGACTAAACAGAAACCTGATTAAGATTTCCGTTTAAGCTTAACTAGAAACTATTGCTAACTTGGGAACCAATCTGACCCGTAGCCCGCCGCATACCCATCGCGCGGTCAAACTCCTAATCGTCCACCCACGCACGACTTCGCCTCCCACCCTTCTTCTCCATCGCGCCGGCCGTCCTCCTCCCCTGCCTCCTTCCTCCGGCGCGCTTGGCTCGGGCATCGACCTCCATCGACGGTGCGACGCCGGGCCACCTTCCTCCGGCGCGCGCCCTATCGCCACTAGTACAGAACGACACATCGGATACCCCTCTATGGAAACGGCAGGCGTTAGGCGACGGAGAATCGCGCTTTCCGCGCGGCCAGTGCGTACAAACCTGACCTGGGCCGTGGCTGGCCCGTCAACATAGGTAACGGAGAAAGTATTAACTCCGTTACCCATATTATTGGCAACGGTCATAATTCTGGCTCAGTTTCCGATATGTGCCTCTATAGCAACGGAGACTTTTGTGTGTCCGTGTGCAATGTGGACACGTTCCATCTTCGTCGAATTCGATGCGAGCGGAGTAACTGCTATGGCGTAGTGGCGTAGTGACGCCGCGGCACCGCCCACTACTCCTTAAAAACCCACGATCTCCCTGCTATCTCAGTACGCCACTTCGCCGCAGCCATGGATACTCCTAGCAACTCCTCGGGCGTTCGCCGCAGCAGTTTCCCGCTTTCGCTGAATTGGAACCGCGTCGTCGTGCCGGAGGCCGTCGCGCAGAGGCACTGGCAATATAGGAGGCCAGTGCCCTGGTCAAATGTTAGCCTCCCCGCTGGCTGGCGCGTCAACCACAGGAGGGTGCCTATGCCGCCAGAAGAGGACGCGGGATCCTCGGGCGCCCGCGACCACAGCCGCTCGGTGCCGACGGCCAGAACCTGTGCCGACGGCTATTTATCGGGGCCGTCGGCACAGGGTCGTACCAGGGCCGGTCGTCGACAAGTCCGTCGGCACAGAAACGGCCGTCGGCACAGACGTTCTATCCCGACGGCCACCGTCGGGACACAGGAAGCCGTCGGCACAGCTCGTGAGGTGACGTCGACGGCACTCTGTGCCGACGGCTTTGCCGTCGGCACAGGACTCTACCATTTTTATTCATTTTTACCCTATTCTTCATTTTTATGTATCTATTTATTACTCTCAATTAAATTTAATATGTTTTTATTCATTTCTATATGTATATAGCTACGCCAAATAGCGGTCTCCACCCACATAAAATAACGTCGCGAATCTTATCTCTCTGAAGTATTATATGCGAATGTTGATTTGTGTTATCGCATGTGTGTAGATATTATTGCAAGTGTTGGGGTGGATATTGGTTTTCCATGTACCTCCACGCATTGTTTATCCTGCCATCTTTCTCATGTTCCTATGGCCTAACCTAACCCAACCAAGCAAAAAAGTCCACTGGGCTACCCCCTTTCGACGCACGTCTATGGGGGTAGACGGAAACGTTAGGGTTTTTCCAGCGGATTCAGGGTTTCGCCGAAGCGGGGCCCCGGAGCGTCGGAACCCCACCCAAACCTAGGTTGTGCCATACCATATGTATACAAGTGTGTTGTGTGTTTCAAATGTCCAAGAATCTACTCCTAGGTGTGACAGACATCACCGGCTTCACTTTCTCTCTAGTGAGTTTCTGCACTTAGAGGTGAAAACTCCCCTTTCGGGCGAACCGGATGGAATCTTGTGTCGATTTGGGGTAGACTTTGGTTTCTCATGTTCCTATGGCCTAACCTAACCCAACCAAGCAAAAAAGTCCACTGGGCTACCCCCTTTCGACGCACGTCTATGGGGGTAGACGGAAACGTTAGGGTTTTTCCAGCGGATTCAGGGTTTCGCCGAAGCGGGGCCCCGGAGCGTCGGAACCCCACCCAAACCTAGGTTGTGCCATACCATATGTATACAAGTGTGTTGTGTGTTTCAAATGTCCAAGAATCTACTCCTAGGTGTGACAGACATCACCGGCTTCACTTTCTCTCTAGTGAGTTTCTGCACTTAGAGGTGAAAACTCCCCTTTCGGGCGAACCGGATGGAATCTTGTGTCGATTTGGGGTAGACTTTGGTTTCTCATGTTCCTATGGCCTAACCTAACCCAACCAAGCAAAAAAGTCCACTGGGCTACCCCTTTCGACGCACGTCTATGGGGGTAGACGGAAACGTTAGGGTTTTTCCAGCGGATTCAGGGTTTCGCCGAAGCGGGGCCCCGGAGCGTCGGAACCCCACCCAAACCTAGGTTGTGCCATACCATATGTATACAAGTGTGTTGTGTGTTTCAAATGTCCAAGAATCTACTCCTAGGTGTGACAGACATCACCGGCTTCACTTTCTCTCTAGTGAGTTTCTGCACTTAGAGGTGAAAACTCCCCTTTCGGGCGAACCGGATGGAATCTTGTGTCGATTTGGGGTAGACTTTGGTTTCTCATGTTCCTATGGCCTAACCTAACCCAACCAAGCAAAAAAGTCCACCGGGCTACCCCCTTTCGATGCACGTCTATGGGGGTAGACGGAAACGTTAGGGTTTTTCCAGCGGATTCAGGGTTTCGCCGAAGCGGGGCCCCGGAGCGTCGGAACCCCACCCAAACCTAGGTTGTGCCATACCATATGTATACAAGTGTGTTGTGTGTTTCAAATGTCCAAGAATCTACTCCTAGGTGTGACAGACATCACCGGCTTCACTTTCTCTCTAGTGAGTTTCTGCACTTAGAGGTGAAAACTCCCCTTTCGGGCGAACCGGATGGAATCTTGTGTCGATTTGGGGTAGACTTTGGTTTCTCATGTTCCTATGGCCTAACCTAACCCAACCAAGCAAAAAAGTCCACTGGGCTACCCCCTTTCGACGCACGTCTATGGGGGTAGACGGAAACGTTAGGGTTTTTCCAGCGGATTCAGGGTTTCGCCGAAGCGGGGCCCCGGAGCGTCGGAACCCCACCCAAACCTAGGTTGTGCCATACCATATGTATACAAGTGTGTTGTGTGTTTCAAATGTCCACGAATCTACTCCTACGTGTGACCGACATCACCGGCTTCACTTTCTCTCTAGTGAGTTTCTGCACTTAGAGTTGAAAACTCCCCTTTCGGGCGAACCAGATGGAATCTTGTGTCGATTTGGGGTAGACTTTGGTTTCTCATGTTCCTATGGCCTAACCTAACCCAACCAAGCAAAAAAGTCCACTGGGCTACCCCCTTTCGACGCACGTCTATGGGGGTAGACGGAAACGTTAGGGTTTTTCCAGCGGATTCAGGGTTTCGCCGAAGCGGGGCCCCGGAGCGTCGGAACCCCACCCAAACCTAGGTTGTGCCATACCATATGTATACAAGTGTGTTGTGTGTTTCAAATGTCCAAGAATCTACTCCTACGTGTGACCGACATCACCGGCTTCACTTTCTCTCTAGTGAGTTTCTGCACTTAGAGTTGAAAACTCCCCTTTCGGGCGAACCGGATGGAATCTTGTGTCGATTTGGGGTAGACTTTGGTTTCTCATGTTCCTATGGCCTAACCTAACCCAACCAAGCAAAAAAGTCCACTGGGCTACCCCCTTTCGACGCACGTCTATGGGGGTAGACGGAAACGTTAGGGTTTTTCCAGCGGATTCAGGGTTTCGCCGAAGCGGGGCCCCGGAGCGTCGGAACCCCACCCAAACCTAGGTTGTGCCATACCATATGTATACAAGTGTGTTGTGTGTTTCAAATGTCCAAGAATCTACTCCTACGTGTGACCGACATCACCGGCTTCACTTTCTCTCTAGTGAGTTTCTGCACTTAGAGGTGAAAACTCCCCTTTCGGACGAAACGGGGGAAATCTTGTGTCGATTTGGGGTAGACTTTGGTTTCTCATGTTCCTATGGCCTAACCTAACCCAACCAAGCAAAAAAGTCCACTGGGCTACCCCCTTTCGACGCACGTCTATGGGGGTAGACGGAAACGTTAGGGTTTTTCCAGCGGATTCAGGGTTTCGCCGAAGCGGGGCCCCGGAGCGTCGGAACCCCACACCTTATCCTTATCCCGCCACAGCTCCTCGACCACTAATAAATAAATACATTAAAAAAGATGATGTAAGTGAAAAAAAAGGAAAAGGAAAAGCCTATGCCGACGGCAAAGCCGTCGGCATAGGTCCCACACCTTATCCTTATCCCGCCACAGCTCCTCGACCACCCATCCGCATTTCTTCGGCCGGCTACCCGCTCCGCGGCTGCCCCGCTCCCCCGCCGCCCTGCTCCGGCCAGCCACGACCCCGCCGCCACCCGCCCCTACCCAGCCCCGCCGCCACCCCGCCGCCGGCAACCCCGCCCCCTCCACCCGCCAGCCGCCATCCCCGCCACCCGCCCCTACCCAGCCCCGCCGCCAGCCCTTACCCACCCCCGCCGCCAACCCGCCGCCGCCAACCCCGGCCGTCCCACCCCTCCCTCTCCTCTCCGCCGTCGCCGCCCAAGACGCTCGTCTGCCGCGCGCCCCTCGACCCCGGCCGTCCCGCCTCCTCCCCGCACCTCCTCCACGCCGGCGTCCCCTGCCGCACCTCCTCCACGCCGGCGTCCCCTGCCGCACCTCCTCCACGCCGGCGTCCCCTGCCGCGCCTCCTCCTCCGCACCTCCTCCACGACGGCCCGCCGCCGCGCCTCACGCCCCCACCCCGCACCTCCTCCACGCCGGCACCTCCTCCACGCCCTCCCTGCACAGGTTAGTGTTAATTAGTGTTAGTTAGGTTAGTTCTAGTGATACTGTTAGTTAGGTTAGTTCTAGTGATACTGTTAGTTAGGGTTAATTAGTGGTACTGTTAGTAGATTTTAGTAGATTTAGTGTTAGTGGTACTGTTAGTAGATGTTAGTGGTAGTTTTAGTGTTAGTGGTACTGTTAGTAGATGTTAGTGGTAGTTTTAGTGTTAGTGGTACTGTTAGTAGATGTTAGTGGTAGTGGATGGCTATAAACCATGTTAGTTAAGCAATATAGTTAGATTAGGACCAAAAAAATCATGTTTTGCATTAATTTTCGGTTGTTTAGCTACTAGGCAAACTTGTGAATTTGTGTAAGAACAATAATTGCTAACCTTTGTTCATTTTGCACACTAGGCCCCGTCGTGACCACCTCGCTGATCCGATTCCGTGTGGAGCGTGAGAGTGGGGATTGTCGACGGAGGGTGTCGGCGGAAGATCTTCTTCGCCGTCGATCACGCTTCGAGGGTAAGAAATCACGTAGGCCTGCTTTTTTTATCTATGCTTCCTTGACTAACCCTGACTAACCCGTGTATCAAATGCTTTTACTTAACTAAGTATCATGTCGGAGCCGGAGCCAAAGTTTCGTGGTGTTCATCGGAGACCCACGAAGATCCCGACTTGGGCAGCTCAGATCACAGTGGATCACAGGAAGATCCAGCTTGGTACTTTCAGGTGCCCGTGGCAGGCGGCCCGCGCCTACGACTGCGTGGCGGTCCAGCACTTTGGGGCGAGAGCGATCCTCAACTTTGAGGATGAGCGGAGCGTGGCGCATCTGTTAGCGCCAGATGGCATGAGGATCGCGACGAAGGCCGAGGAGAGGGAGCACCGGCAGGCAGAGAGGCTGCTCAGGGCGCGCCACCAGCGCGAGGAGGATGACCCCTTGGTCAAGGATCTCCTCCTTGATCCCCAGGTGATGGCGGTCCAGTACCAGGTTTTCAGCGAGAGCCGGCAGCAGCGCGGGCAGGGCGAGGCCGGCCCCTCCGGCACGCAGCAGCAGGGCGAGGACTCTAGCAGCAGCCTGTCCTCTTGTTGGGACCGCTTGGACGACGCCACTGACACCGGCGCGAGTCGAGTTTAGGATGTCTATCATCCTACCTGTCGTACTACTAGACTTATCTTGCTACCTGTTGTACTGCTAGACTTATCATACATGCTACCTATGTATTATTGTGCTACTTGTCTATATGTGTTATGTTTAGCTAATATGGTTACATCGTTCTGTGGTTTATTCTGTTTTATGTTTAATTATTAGGTAAAATGGAGGGATATTTGCTTATATATTTCGATTGTTTGTACTTTTTAGATGACGTAGCTTCCCGCCAGCCAGCACCGTCGGTCCCGCGCGTCGTCGCGGCTTCTCCAGCTGAGGAGGGGCCGCCTCGGTGCCCTTTGTTTTGTCGCCCTCTTCCGGAGCACGTCCTCGACCTTCTCCGGCCACCGATCACGCTTCGAGGGTATAAATCTTTCGCCTCTCTTGCTGCATAGGTTTATTTTGGTCTAGATCACCAAGTCAGTCGCGTAACCCGAGTCAGATCCCATCCGGAAGGGTTACAAATTTATAAATATGCAGGATTGTCCATCTTTGCATATTTATAACCGTAACACTTCCGGGTTGTCCTGTTGGACAGTCCGAGTACGTGTAGATCGGGTCGTGTTCCATGTTCTACCCCTTCCTGAGACGTAATTTCGGCAGCACCTCCCTGTTGTTCTTCGGATGCACACCCTCTCGGCTTGACAAGCTCGAGACGTGTATTCTGAAGAACAGCGGGGAGGTGCTGCCGAAATTCCGTCTCGGGTCGGGGTAGAACATGGAACACGGCTCGATCTACACGTACTCGGGCGGGATAGGCCCTCCTATTAGAAGTGTAGGTGAACCCTTGCATGATGTAAAGATTAAAATTTGACCGTAATTAATCTGGTGACACTAAATCATTTTATTATTACTTGGTGCATATTAAAAGACTGCGTGCTTGTTTCGCTCCCAATAAAGCAGAGGATGGCTGATAATGGGTGGATGTACACTGGCCGTGTCGATAAGATTAAAAGAACAGAGGAGTGGGAGATGAAGACCAATATATTAGTGAAGGAGTTAGGGCGTGGTTCAAAGGCAAAAGGAGTTCGTGGAAGGTGCCCTTGCACTCATTGCAAGAATCGTGACCGTCAAGGAAAGGAAGATATGACTAAACATCTTTGGTTGTATGGGTATACGCCTAACTACGTCACGCATGTCAAATTTGATCAGTACGAACGTCTCAGAGTTGGGGTGATGCGGCAGCGGATCGATGGCAATGAGTACGATGGGTTGAGAAACATGCTAGATGATCACCATGCTGCTTACATGCCGGATTCGCCACCTCCACAGGAGGAACAGGAGGAACCGGGTGAACCGGAGGCACCGGATGAACCGGAGGAACCAGAGCCAACCGCGAAGGCTTTCTATGAGACGATGGCCTCGGCTACGAAGCCTCTATACGAGGGTGCAAACAGAGCCAGCTCGATGCCGTAGCTCAACTACTAAGTGACAAGTGTCAGTTCTCCACCACCCGTGCAGGCTTTGAAGCTAATCTGACAACAACTGGTAACATGTTGCCCAAAGGGCATTGTCTGCCAAAATCCATGCACGAGGTGAAGAAACTATTGGGATCGCTCAGCATGGATTATGAAAAGATTCATTGTTGTCCAAAAGGATGCCTGTTGTTCCGGAAACAATATGCGAATGACAAGTACTGTAGCCTTTGTGGGGCCTCTAGGTATGAGGAGAAAACGCTGCCTGATGGTCGGAAGAAGCAGGGAAAAATCCCTGTGAAGGTTCTTCGGTACCTCTCATTCATAAAAAGAATGCAGCGGCTTTTCATGTCCGAGGAGTCTGCCAAACAAATGACTTGGCACAGGAAAGGGAAGAGATACGTCGACGAGTTAGGACGGGAAAGGATGGGACATCCATCTGATGGTGAGGCATGGAAGAACTTCGACTTGAAACACCCCCTTAATTCAGCAGATGCTCGGAATGTCAGAATTGCAATAGCAACAGATGGGTTCAATCCATATGGGATGTCGACTGCGTCGTACAGCTGCTGGCCCGTGTTTGTTATTCCGCTCAATCTCCCTCCTGGGGTACTAATGCAAAGGAAGCACATGTTTCTGTCGCTGATCATTCCAGGGCCCGAATACCCGGGGAAGAATTTGAGTGTCTACATGCAACCGCTTGTGGATGATTTGCACCACTCATGGCACAATGGGACGTGGACATACGACCGAGCATCAAAGAAAAACTTCTTGATGAAAATTTGGTTCCACTATTCCATGCACGACCTACCCGGGTATGCCCTATTCTGCGGATGGTGTACAGCTGGTAAATGGCCATGCCCAGTGTGCAGGAACCAACTTGAGTTCCTTTGGCTAAAGTCAGGTCGCAAGTATGTCGCGTTTGACAAGCATCGACAGTTCCTCGAAGGAAGCCATCCTTATCGAGAAGACAAAAAAAACTTCACGAAGGGCATAGTTGTGCGTGAAGAAAAAGCAATACCGAAGTTCGATGGTGCAAAAGTTGATGCCGAGCTACGTGCTCTCGTGCCTGCTGAGGGATCTATCCGAAAATTTCAGGGGTATGGTGTAACGCACAACTGGACTCATGTGGCAGGCTTAACGCAGCTAGAGTATTACAAGGACCTCGAACTTCCCCATAACATCGATGTGATGCACACCGAAAAGAATGTTGGAGAGATGATCTTTCACACAGTCCTGAACATTACTAAGAAGACAAAGGACAATGTGAAGGCTAGAGTTGATGTTCAGAAGCTCTGTGATAGGGAGAGATTACACATGCGGCCTCCGAACCCTCGTCAAAAAAATTGGTTTAAGCCAAATGCCGACTACTGCCTTAATAATATCCAAAAGAAGGAGGCATTGAAGTGGCTCAAAAACATCGCCGTGATGTTCCCTGATGGTTACTGTTCCAATATAAGTAATGGAGTCAATCTTCTTACATCAAAAGTCACTGGGCTGAAGAGTCACGACTATCACATATGGATTGAGCGGTTGATGCCGGTGATGCTTCGAGGGTATCTCCCCGATAGTATCTGGCGAGTGCTTGCGGAGTTGAGCCATTTCTTCCGCACGCTCTGTGCGAAACAGATATGTCCCCTGATTATTGCGAAGCTGCGTGATCTTGTGCCGGAGTTGCTATGCAAGTTAGAGATGATCTTTCCGCCAGGCTTCTTTGTTCCGATGGCACATCTCGTTGTGCATCTCGCGAACGAGGCACTCTTGGGTGGACCGGTGCAGTTTCGTTGGCAGTTTTGTATTGAGAGAGAGTTTAAGTACATTCGAAACATAACTGGAAACAAAGCTAGGATTGAAGCATGCATAGCTGAGGCAACAATACGACAGGAGATGGCAGACGCCGTGACAACGTACTTTCCCGATGAAGTTGCCACTATGCATAACCCGGTCACTCGGTACAATGTCGACGAGCCCAAGAATGACCCCAAGCTCCTCCTCTTCCAATGTCCCGGTGGCAAGGCCGGTGCCGGTGAAAATTGTAAATTGACCAAGGAAGAGAAGGATTGCATAATGCTCTATGTGCTTATAAACATGACGGAAGTACTCGATTTCATGAGGTAAATGGTGAACAAATTACTTTGCAACTAGTAACTCAGTTTCGGTCTAATACGTATTTTCTCCTTTTAGGCAATTCCAAGATGAATACTGGTTGGGAACGGTGGATCCCGATCCCGCGGAGCTGGACACTCTTCTGAAAGAGGGTGCTCACGGAGGAAAAAAATTTGTGTCTTGGTTCATGGGAAAAGTAATTTCTAACGTGTCCCTATTACCTTGCAATATGTGACTTGTCCCTCTTATTACACGTAACTAATGCACAAAACAATTTGAACCGTACTTGTAGGGAGCTGATCCCAACGTTGAGATGACAGATGAGCTGAGATGTGTTTCCCAAGGATTTAACCGTACCGTCATGAAGTATGAGAAGTATGATGTGAATGGGTTCCGCTTCCATACAGAGTATCACCAGAATAATCGTCCTGGAGCAAAAACTGTAAATACTGGGGTCTTCACCAAAGGATCCAGAGGAGCCGATGGAGCCAATTACGTAGATTACTACGGAAGGTTACAGAACGTATACGAGCTGACGTTCAATCGTACAAACATAGAACTCAAGCTCGTTGTGTTCAAGTGCCACTGGTTCGACCCATGCACTGGACCACATGGTGGACAGAGAAGTGAGCCTTCCATTGGGTTAGTTGAAGTTAAGCCTTCAACCACCTATACCGGAGCCGATGTCTATATTGTGGCTCACCAAGCCAAGCAAGTTTATTATTTGCCCTACCCATGCCAGAAAGAGAACCTCAAGGGCTGGGAAGTCGTGTTCCGGGTATCCCCACATGGTAAGCTACCCAGGCCCTCCGACGACGATTACAACAACATTGACCCTAAAACATACGAGGGAATTTTCTATCAAGAGCAAGAGGACTTCGGGCACTTTGACTTACAAATAGGTGGTCTCGAGGAACTCGAGAACAATGCACACACTCATGGTGAGTCAGTGGTCGATCTGAAGGACATAGATGTGCTCTCGAAGTTTCATGCGGAAAATGACGACGATGACGAGCCTGGCGATGAGCTTCCGCCCTACTACTCACTGATAGTGATAGTGATAGTGATAGTGATAGTGATAGTGATAGTGAGAATGAGAACCGACACCCTGATGAGGAGAGTGATGACGATAGGTATTTATTTTTGGTATCTACATGTTATTATGTCTTTTATTCTTTAGTATTTATTTTTTGACATGCTTCTTCATTGCATTATGTCTTTATGCTTAGTGTCTACATTTTATTATGTCTCGATGCTTACTTGTTTTCTCTTTCTCAATGCAGTTGATTGAACAATATGAGTCAGGGCAAGGAAAGCGCTTCTGGTGGTCCTTCTCCCGGTGCTACGCCGATCCGACGCTCACCTACTATCAGCCGGGGAGATATGGGGTTCACCCTGTCGCCGTCTCCGCCATAGATGTAGGGTCTTGGGCGTCTAGACATCTAGCTATATATGTATGTATCTATTTGATGATGGTCCTATGTGTGTATCTACCTGATGATATAGCATTTTGTTTGATGATATATGGAGCCATTGTGTGATTTTGTTTGTAGTGAATTTGTCGTGATTTTTGATTATTTTTTCTGCTATTTTTGCCGCAAAAAACGAGCTGCTGGTTCCGAAAATCTGGTAACACCTGTGCCGACGGCATTGCCGTCGGCACAGACCCCTTAATGTGACAAAATGGTCACCCCTGTGCCGACGGCATTGCCGTCGGCACAGGGCTATCCCAGGAGCGCCCAGCTGCCTCCACGTGGCAGATCTGTGCCGACGGTTTTGCCGTCGGCACAGGATCCTACCCCTGGCCCGGCCTGTGCGGGCCCACACGCCGCTGTGCCGACAACCGAGGTGCCGACGGTGCGTTTCTGGCCGTCGGGAAAAGCTGTGCCGACGGGTTATGTCTGTGCCGACGGCCAGGTGGCCTATGCCTACAGGGCCCTATGCCGACCACCCTGTGCCGACGGTGACCGTCGGCATAGGTGTGTGCCGACGGCATCGAGACCTTTGCCGACGGGCTTCGGCCGTCGGCACAGCTGGTCATTCCTGTAGTGATAGGCTAATTAATTAGTGCTACGTGGCGGTGAAATCAGTCGACTGTATGCTAGCTCCGCAAAATACATAAATACATATGCAAATCGTACCATGAGCCACTTAAACAACACTACTGACTTTATTTTGGATATTCTTAAGGCCAATGAGCAAAGTGAGATCACGCGTCTAAGTTAAATAACCGCAGAGATCATGGTTTTTAGTCAAGCGACTAGTCGCGACTAGTCGATGAGTCTCATATGAAGTCCAACTCGGCATCTCGACTCGACTAATTGGTTGAGTTGAGCGACTCAATTCTCGACTAGTCCAATTTTTTAGTCAAAGAACGACTTAAAGTTGGCCCAATCCGTCATATTTTTTCTAATATTGCTTCCCGAGCTCCCCGTAAAACCTAGATCATCCCAAAATTTTCCCCGCGCCAAAACTGCTTGGACACTGTATGTAGATGGCCAGTTTTGTATTATAGACTATCAGTAAGTATACAGTGAGCATGACTAAACAGAAACCTGATTAAGATTTCCGTTTAAGCTTAACTAGAAACTATTGCTAACTTGGGAACCAATCTGACCCGTAGCCCGCCGCATACCCATCGCGCGGTCAAACTCCTAATCGTCCACCCACGCATGACTTCGCCTCCCACCCTTCTTCTCCATCGCGCCGGCCGTCCTCCTCCCCTGCCTCCTTCCTCCGGCGCGCTTGGCTCGGGCATCGACCTCCATCGACGGCGCGACGCCGGGCCACCTTCCTCCGGCGCGCGCCCTATCGCCACTAGTACAGAACGACACATCGGATACCCCTCTATGGAAACGGCAGGCGTTAGGCGACGGAGAATCGCGCTTTCCGCGCGGCCAGTGTGTACAAACCTGACCTGGGCCGTGGCTGGCCCGTCAACATAGGTAACGGAGAAAGTATTAACTCCGTTACCCATATTATTGGCAACGGTCATAATTCTGGCTCAGTTTCCGATATGTGCCTCTATAGCAACGGAGACTTTTGTGTGTCCGTGTGCAATGTGGACACGTTCCATCTTCGTCGAATTCGATGCGAGCGGAGTAACTGCTATGGCGTAGTGGCGTAGTGACGCCGCGACACCGCCCACTACTCCTTAAAAACCCACGATCTCCCTGCTATCTCAGTACGCCACTTCGCCGCAGCCATGGATACTCCTAGCAACTCTCGGGCGTTCGCCGCAGCAGTTTCCCGCTTTCGCTGAATTGGAACCGCGTCGTCGTGCCGGAGGCCGTCGCGCAGAGGCACTGGCAATATAGGAGGCCAGTGCCCTGGTCAAATGTTAGCCTCCCGCTGGCTGGCGCGTCAACCACAGGAGGGTGCCTATGCCGCCAGAAGAGGACGCGGGATCCTCGGGCGCCCGCGACCACAGCCGCTCGCCGCGGCGGAGAGACGCTCGTCCGCGGTCGCCTGGATGGAACCGCGTCATCGTCGGGCAGGCCGTCGCGAAGCGGCACTGGCAATATAGGAGGCCAGTGCCATGGTCAAAGGTTCGGCTACCCGGTGGCTGGCACCTCAACCGCGCGTTGGTGCCTATGCCGCCGGAAAGAGTTGAGCTGCTTCAGAGCCGCCGGCTCCTCCTCCCGCCGGAGCTGCGCGACGATCCTGCCTACGACGACGACGAGATGTGGGAGGGGCGCACGGGCGGCGATGACATCGTCGGCGAGGAGCCGCGCGACGACACGGACGACTACGCGGCTCTCCTCGCATACGAGCAGGAGAAGGCGGAGGCCGAGGAGTAGTTATAGTTATTTATTTTTATGTTCTTCAACTTCAATACTAGTAGAGATCAGTATAAGCCCAGTGTGTCAGTGAAAAAATCAAAGGAAACGGTTGTTTATACCCTCCGTTTTCGATGTTCTACTTTGCTATAAATGCGCCCTTCTCACAGCCCTAAACTCCATCGCTCTCACTCTCAGCCTCACTCTCAAAGTGTGGCGGCGCCTCCACGCAGCACCAGATCTTAGCTCCACTGTCGCGGCGCGCATCTCCCTCCTCCGACCGTGGCGGCGCGCATCTTCCTCTCCTCCGACCGTGGTGGCGTGCATCTCCCTCCCTCCGACCGTATCGGCGCGCATCTTCCTCTCCTCCGACCGTGGCAGCGCGTACCCGTTCTTTGCTCACCCGGGCAGATCTCGTCGCCTGATCTATAGCTGGAGGGCGCATGGCGTGTCGATCCGAGGACGACGAGGACGACTACGTACTCCCGCCGCCAGATCCAAAGGTAATACATCTATTTGTGACCGGCCGTCGTGCCGACGAACTAGGGTTGTTGTCATTGTTCTGCTTAGATTTTCTTCCATAGGACACTCATGAACAGAACTAGAACTAGGGTTGTAATACATCCGAGGACGATGAGGACGACCACTGGCGGATCCACCTTGAGCCAGCCGGGTGCACAGGACACCGGGAGAAGGAAGTTTTCTTTGTAAATTAGCAATTTTTCATCACATATGCACCCCTAAAAATTGTTTTAAATGTATTGTGGTAACATGTGTGCATCCTGGTTCAATATGTTCTAGCTCCGCCACTGAGGACGACTACGTAGTGTCGCTCGAAAAGAACATAACTAGTACAAATCGGTAGTGTATGAAACTCATGGCTGACTTATCTCCTTTGCAAAACAGATGTACATTTCGGTGACACTGTATAAAAAGCCGGGTCCTTAGCCAAGGTGCGCTTGTCGTCCGGCATAATTGTTGATACACAACAACTATGCAATGGATTTGTAAGTTTGTTATTCTGTCTTATGCATCTTTTTGTGTTGTATGTCCTTCATGCTAGATGTATAGTGAGCTAACATGGAGTCATATATTCTCTCTTTGCATTTCAGTGACCACTTTACAAAAGAGGCACCTTCAGTACATCAGCACTCGCTTATTGCACTATGTGCAGAGCATGGTGCTGATCCGTTTAGCTCATTTAAATGAGCTAAATAAAAGATCGGGGACAAAGCGGCGAGTTGATTATATTTTGGCGACACCGTCCAAGAAGAAGATTGAATTCATGAACTCTAACAGCAAGTCATGAAGATAAATTAAGTTGGAAATGACAAGGATAAGTTTAGAGAGGCATGACATAGATAGATTTAGCTAGACATGTCAATGATAGATTTAGAGAGGCATGACAATGAAGATAAGTAATTGGTTGTCTTGTGATGCAATGTATCGGTGACATTTGTTATACCTTATGAATGAATGAATTTGTTAGCCTTTTTGTGCTTCTGCTGTGAAATTTTAAATGTCAATTGGCAACCGCATTGCTGCTGTAGGCTTCTGAACAAATCTCAATGCAAACGAGTAAAATAGAATCTCCGTTACTGATGCACCGATACATCGGAAATGGAGATTGGTCGGCAACCGTAGCCAACTTAGGCCTCATCGGTGACGGTTTTTGCCTCCGTTACCGATGAAGGCCTTCACATCAGTGAAAGGGTCGGGGACAAGGACCCTTTCTCCGTTGCCGAAGGGGTTTTTGGCCCGTTTCCGATGTGTCGTTCTGTACTAGTGCGCCTTCCTCCACGACGCAGCCCGCCCATGCACCACGGCTGCCCCCGCCCCTACGCGTCCCTAGCTTTCTCCGGCGACCCTGGCGCGCCGCCTCGGCCGGCTAAGCCCCGTGCGCCGCCCCGCCAGCGGCCCCGGCGAATTGCCGCGCTTCACCCCCGGTGTCAAGCCCTGCGCGCTGCCACGCCTGGCAGGCCTCGCAGCCCACTTTCCAGCCCGGCGCGCCCAGGTCCACCTCCTGCCGGCTGCACCTTCTGCAAAGCGGGCCCCCCTCGACCTCCTGCCCGACGCGGATCCTGCGTGGCCCACGACGCCTCGTCTAGCGCTCCGGCCGTCACCCCTGCCTGCACACCACTGCACCCCGATGAAGATGCACTTCGGTGCTTTTATTTGTGCAGTTCACTTCACTGCATTTTGCAGTTTAGTTACGCGTACACTAAGAGCATCTTCACCGGGGGCCTCCAATTGACCCTCCGAAGCCTTTTGGGGGCCGGACATGAAACATGCTCACCAGCGGCACCCTCCAAAGGCATCACTAGACCAAAAATATGTCTGGCACCCCGAAGAGGCCTCTCGGGGTGCCGGACATGTCCGTTCACAACTGCAGGCACGCAGCCCCACCTGGCAGCCTCTCTTCTCATCTTCCTCTTTCTTTCTTTCTTTCTTTCTTTCTTTCTTTCTTTCTTTGATATGTCGCGTGCTGCATCGAGCGGCAAGCCACCGAGAGGCACACCAACTCCGGCCATCTCCCTCTCGCCCTCCGCGCCAGGGGCACCGCAACTTTGACCTCCTTCGTCTCCTGCAAGCACGGCACCGGAGGAGTACGGAAGCCGCCGCGACGACCTCATCTTCAACCTACGGCCGGGCGCATGGTGTTGTCGTCTGCGCTTTACCAAGCAAAACCGTCATGCCCTGAAGGTGCGTCGTCGTTGAATATGTACGGAACCAAAATGATTCAAGCTAGAATGAAAGGAATCATCCCCAACAAGGTCGTCTTCCTCTACGGCCGGACGCGTGACGTTGTCGTCCCCGTTAGCCCACGCTTATCTAAGTCAATCCATCATGTTCTGGAGGTTCGTCGTCATCAACTACGTCCGAAACCAAAAGGATTCTAAGCTAGAAGGCATGATGGCTCTGTGCGTGTGTGCGTGCCGCCGCTCGATGGCATGCCGAGCACGACCCGCTGGAACGCATCCTTGATCAGAATCACGACAGGCTTCTTCAGAACTGGCCGGCGGAGTTGAGTAGCAAGATGCGGCGGACCAGCTCCGGCGGAGTTGATCAGGTTTGTGTGCGTGTGCGGCTTGGTGTCTACATTTTCTAGATGCCCGTGTCCATCTTGCTCGTCTCTGGATTTGCTTGATGCCCGTGTCCCGCTTGCTCGTCTCTACATTTGCGAGATGGAGGAGACCTCTGCGGAAGCAGCACGACGAGGGAGCACACCACCCAGAGCTAGCTACGCACGGCCGTGGTGACACTCGACTAGAGCTAGGAGGTCGCCCCGGGAGTACCATTTATCGATTGGGTGCTAGCTTGCAGGTAGGCAGCTCCTGGATCGAATGGGAAGCACAACTCAGCCAGCTAGCTGATTGATCCAGACGCGCCGGTCGCTGGCTAGACACGAGTGTGTGCGGGCACTGCTAGACCGTAGAGGAGACATCGCATGGTGTCGCTCGTGTTAAAATACAAAGCCTAGTCCTTTTACTCAGTTCGGACTTTTGGGATAATTGGCTAGTGAATCAATTCAATATGGTATCAGAGCCATGAGGTCTCAAGTTCAAGCCCAGTCTAACGCGTTATTTAATATAAATATAGTTGCGCCCTCCCTGCTACTCCACCTTTAAGGTCTTACCGATTGTCCAACCTAGACGCGAGGGAGAGTGTTAAAATATAAAGCCTAGCCCTTTCCATCAGTTCGGATTTTTGGGATAATTGGCTAGTCCATCAATTCAATATGGTATCAGAGCCAGGAGGTATCAAGTTCAAGCCCCGGCTAACGCACTATTTAAAATAAAAATAGTTGCGCCCTCCCTGCTACTCCACGTATAAGGTTTTACCAATTGTCTAGCCTAGATGTGAGGGGGAGTGTTAAAATATAAAGCCTAGCCCTTTTCTTCAGTTCAGACTTCTGGTATAATTGGCTAGTGCATCAATTCAATATGGTATCAGAGGCAGGAGGTCTCAAGTTCAAGCCCCGGCTAACACGCTATTTAATATAAAAATAGTTGCGTCCTCCCTGCTACTCCATGTCTAAGATCTTACCGATTGACCAGCCTAGACGTGAGGGGGAGTATTAAAATATAAAGTCCAGCCCTTTTCATCAGTTCGGACTTTTGGTATAATTGGCTAGTGCATCAATTTAATATGGTATCAGAGCCAGGATGTCTCAAGTTCAAGCCCCGGCTAATGCCTACTCCACGTCTAAGGTCTTACCGCTTGTCCAACCTAGACGTGAGGGGGAGTGTTAAAATATAAAGCCTAGCCCTTCCCATCAGTTCGGACTTTTGGGATAATTGGCTAGTGCATCAATTCAATATGGTATCAGAGCCATGAGGTCTCAAGTTCAAGCCCCGGCTAACGCGCTATTTAATATAAAAATAGTTGCGCCCTCCCTGCTACTCCATGTCTAAGGTCTTACCGATTGTCCAGCCTAGACGTGAGGGGGAGTGTTAAAATATAAAGCCTAGCCATTTCCATCAGTTCGAACTTTTGGGATAATTGGCTAGTGCATCAATTCAATAGCGCGAGACGAGATGTCCTCGGGGAGTCGCGGCGAGAGCACGTTGGGCAGGACGGGGCTTTGTATCTCCAATGGCCGGGCGGTGTCCGACCGTGTCGAAGGGGAGGGGAGGAGCTCATGCCAAATCTTAACTTTTTCTTTAAACATTTTAGCATTTTCATAAGCTTCGTTACTCCATTCATCTAGTAAGTTAAAATCAAGAATTCTTTTCTCTCATGCAGTTTTAAATTCAAAGTTCAATTGCTTAATAGCCCATCTAGCTTTATGTTCTAGTTCAACAGGTAAATGACAAGCTTTTCCATATACCATTTTATAAGGAGACATTCTCATAGGATTTTTAAAAGCAGTTCTATAAGCCCATAATGCATCATTAATTTTAAGTGGCCAATCAAACCTAGACTTATTAACTGTCTTTTCCAAAATGAGTTTAATTTTCCTATTACTTAATTCAACTTGTCCACTGGTTTGAGGATGATAAGGAGATGCAATTCTATGGTTAACATCATATTTTGCCAATGTTTTTTCTAAGAACACTATGCAAGAAATGAGAACCACCACCAGTAATTAAAAACCTAGGAACACCAAACCTGGGGAAAATGATGTCCTTGAGCATCTTCATCGTTGTGGCATGATCTGCACTTTTTGTTGGAATTGCTTCCACCCACTTTGTAACATAATCCACTTTGATGTCCCTTGGGTATGGTAGTTTTTCAATAGCTTCTATCTTCGCTGGGTCAACTTCTATTCCTTTTCCGGAAATCTTATGCCCAAGAACAATACCTTCAGTAACCATGATGTGACACTTCTCCCAGATTAAAACTAAGTGTTGGTCTTCACAACGCTGCAAAACTTTGTTAAGGTTGAACAAGCAATTATCGAAAGAAGTACCATACACAGAAAAATCATCCATAAAGACTTCCATTATCTTTTCAATATAATCAACAAATATATCATTCATGCATCTTTGAAAAGTAGCAGGAGCATTACACAAACCGAATGGCATTTTCCTATAAGCAAATGTACCATATATACGGACAAGTAAAAGTGGTCTTTTCTTGATCATCCTTATGGGCATGAATTGTGAGAAACCTGAATAACCATCTAGATAGCAAAAGTGAGAGTGTTTAGATAACCTTTCTAACATTTGATCAATAAATGACAATGGGTAATGATCTTTATGAGTTGCTTTATTTAACTTTCTGAAATCAATACACATTCTATAACCAACAACAGTACGTTGAGCCACAAGTTCATCTTCATCATTTGGAACAACAGTCATTCCACCCTTTTTAGGAACACAATGAACATGACTAACCCACTTACTATCAGCTATATGATAAATGATACCAGCTTCAATACGTCTTATTACCTCTTTTCTTACCACTTCTTCCATTTTTGGATGGAGACGGCGTTGATAATCAACAACAGGTTTTGCATCCTCTTCCAAATTAATTTTATGCATACATAGAGCTGGGCTTATACCTTTAAGATCATCAAGAGAGTATCCAATGGCTGGTCGGCGAGCTTTCAGTACATCAAGTAATTTCTCTTCTTCTTCAGCTGAAAGGTTAGCACTAATAATGACAAGATATATGCTCTTCTCATCCATATATGCATATTTCAGATTTGTAGGCAAAGGTTTTAATTCAAAACTAGGATCCCCTTTAGGTGGTGGTAGCACTCCTAAATTATCAGGTGGGATATGCAATTGTAATTGTGGTGGTTGTTGCCATAATATTTGTTCTAAAGCTTCTTTTCCTCATCATTAAATGGTTCATCTTGATTAAGCATATAACGTTCTACAACATCTATTGAAGCTACAACTATATGAGCAAGAGTTTCAATTATATCTTCAGAAATTGGCTCTTTCACAACATGTTTATCAGCAAATTTAGAAAAGTTGAATTCAAGTTTCTCTCCAGCACATTTAATAAACACTTTCTCTTTAGGCAAATTAATTTCAGCACCAACAGTGTGTAAGAAAGGTCTACCGAAAATGATAGAAAAAAATGAATCTTGAGGACAACCAAGCACAATAAAATCAGCAGGATATTTTATTTTGCCAATCAACACTTCAACATCCCTAACAATTCCAAATGGACTAAAATAATCTTTATTAGCAAGTTGAATTTCCATACCTGTCTCTTCCATAATGATTGGATCAATATTAGGCTTGATTTCAAGATAAAGAGAATATAGAATGACACTAATACTTGCTCCAATATCACACAAACCATGATAACTTGAAGTTCCAATAGAGCATGATATAACAGGTTTACCAACTTTGGCCGAATTACCTTTGATGACTTTAGTAGCATCTTCACATAAATAAACATCAACATGATCTTCTTCATTTAGTTGCTTGATAACAGAAATTTGACTGTTGACTTCCACCTGTTCATAAGGCTGAGAACATCTTCTGTTACTTTTGTTAGTAACAGCAATAAGTAAATTCTCCTTAACTTGGTTTGGATATGGAGGTGGTTCAACATACTCCTCAATTGTCACAGATGACACTGGTTCTGCCTGTTTAATAACTTTAGGAACAACAATAGATTGTTTAACATGTTCAACATAAACTTCAAAACCACTTTTAGGAACATCGATATGATCAGCAAAAGATTTAGCTATCTCAATTATAACATAAGGATCAAGATTAAAATTATCACTCAGATTCTTAAACAAAATAGAGGTAGAGAAGTTCTCTACACTTGAATATCCATAATCAAAATAGGGCTCATTACCTTTATCAAGATCCCAATGACTAGTATTTTCAGCAATAGTCTCTAATAAATTCCATGCTTCTTCTTCAGTATTATTAGTGAAACTTCCCCCAGATGAATTATCCAGAATTTCCTTGTGCTTCATAGGTAGCCTCACATAAAAGTTTATCAATATAAGTTTCCTTGTAAGATCATGACAAGGATTTTTGCGAAGGAGTTCCTTTAACCTCCCCAAGCTTGTGTAATACTCTCTCACAGATGTGGCCAGAAATTAATATATAGCAGTGGTTCTCATAAGCTTCTTTAGGAGTGAAATATTTAAGAAAGAAAACCTTCCTCATAACACTCCATTCGATAGTGACTTCTTCATCCAAAGACCTGTACCAATCACGAGCATTACCAGATAAAGACAAATATAATAGCTTCCTTTTTACCTGATCCTCAGAAATACCAGGAAGCCTAAATAAACCACATATGTCTTCAATTATCGCCACATGTTCGCGTGCAGACTTAGTTCCATCCCCTGCAAATGGATTTTTCATAACTCTTTTAACATGACCAACGGGAATTTTATATCCCACTTTAGGTACCTTAGACACAGTAGTTTCAACCACTTTAGGAGTAGTGGCATAAGCACTTTCATATAGAGCAAGATGCAACGGTTCATAAATGCCATAGTAACAATGAGATAAAACAACTTTCAAGTTTCCTTACCAAACTTCTTACCAATAGCGCTACGCTCCCCGGCAACGGCGCCATAAAAGTATCTTGATGACTCCCAAGTGCAGGAGATCAATTGCAGTACCTTTCGATTAGAAAAGGTTGTCGAACCCATGAGGAGCTGAAGGTATTGGTTAGTAAGATTGATAAATAAAACAATACAAGATGCAAGTGTTTTTTTGGTATTTTTGGTTGTATAGTTGCAATGCTGGAAATAAATAGTAGAAAGTGAAATCTCTCAAAGAGAGAAAGCCCAATCCTCTTATGTGGCAAGAGGACAAGCTCAAGTGATGTGTAACTTATATGTGGAAAACGTTCCCGAGGGCGGCATGGATATCGCTATGCATAGAGATTTATTAAACAACACGTTGAATATCTTGTCAAGTTTTAATCTTCTTTGGACGAAGCCATTATTAGGTATATCTAAATAAATAAACTACAACCCCTTATGATGGATCATGTGTGTTGGGTTGCGGGGAAAACTTTAAAATTTATCCGTAACCTTACCACCAAGATCTATTCTATGAAGGTACGTTGCACCCCATAATGCGATGATCCAGAATACTTACAAACACGCTTGCGGAAGATCTTGTGTTTGTCGAAGTAGATGTTGGTGAAGCCTGATGAAGAATCTCACGTCCACGTCGGGAAGTGAGATTGTTGCCGTGCGTCGTCATTGATGTAGACCTTGATGAAGTTGTTCCGTTGTCCAAGGAACTTACTTGCGCAAATCCCGCTCTAGCGGTATCCACACATACACCGTGTCAACCCACCCCGTGCGTTCACCGCCTAGCTACTAGCACGTGGTGAAGAGAGTCAGCCTTGCGGCATAATTTAGGTGGTAGATCTAATCAACTAGATTAGATCTACATGAGAAGATCAGAGACGTCTAATTCTCAACACATGAGATCTACAAGAGAGAGAACTTGCATGGAGGCAAACTTGTGTTGCAAACCCTAGGGGCTTAGGGCTGCTTATAAAGAAGGCCAAGGGGTGGAGGGACTTGGGGAAGGGGCCAAGCCCTTCCCCTTGGGCCGGCCGGCCAAGGAAGGGAGGGAGGAGTGCCTCCCCTTCCCCAACTCGGATTGGGGGGAGGAGTAGGACTTCTCCCTCCAAACCTGCCTTTCCCAAACAAGGAAGGGGGGGGGGGGAGGAGACCCTCCCCCACTCCAACTCGGGTTGGAGGGGAGACCCCTCCCACCCGCCTCCTGCCATGTGGGGCCCGCCCTGGCAGCCGCCCCTGTGGGGCCCGCCCTTGGCCGCCGCCCTAGCCGCCGGGGAGGGGAAGCCCCCCAACTCAGAGTCGGCTCCTCCCCCACATGCCATGTGGGTGCGGCTACCTTGTGGGCCCCATGGGCCCACTTGGCAGCCCCCTTTTATTGGGCTCTAAATAAAATTCCGTATTTATATTTTCCAATATAATTAATTGTTTTGTCTAATTAATTCCTAAATGAATATTTCCTTTTACAGAAAATTCCCGGAATTAATTACTTATCATACAACTCATATTTATATGAACCGGGATACCTAGTATCCGCCGACAAAACCATCGTAACAATATTTCCTTCTTTATAAGCACTCAGATTAAATCCGCTGATGATAGAAAACATTCTATCATCTCGGGACATTAGATGTCCGCAATCTCTCTAACTTATAATTCACCAGAACAAATCCAAGTGACATCGGAGCTACTCCGACACAATCTCATTCCCACTAAAACTACATCTTTACTCTCAATCAAAGATTGACCTACAGCTTAAGCGTGTGACCCGAAAGATTCAGCAATCACAAAGTATTGTTTGGGAGCTTGCCAAACAATAACCAGCAGTGGGTTAGGCATTCGTACTGGCACCCTTGTGTTGTGAATGAACAACAGAACTTGTGCGTTACTCATTACGCTTAATCCCCTTACGTGCACGATACCAATGATATCTTGAGATTGAGACAATGTGCTCTAGTGTGATCAAACCCTTTGATCATAACACATATTATTCTCATACCAATATCATTCTCTTTTCTCATTCTGTATATATATATGTTGTCCCGTGATAAATCACGCTTGTGTCTGGCCAGACGATTGGGTGACAACAACAATACTTGAGATGGCCTAGAGGATGTATCTCTCCATCGTCTGGAGGAGTAATTGCCATTCTTGAACGATCTCTGTTCCAATACATATTCTAGTTCAAGCCCAAAAGCCACCTATCATTGTCCCATGTTACTGCAAGACGTTTGATGGAAATCAAAGCTTGAATGTCGAATAAGTGGTCACAAGATATTCTCATAGCATAGGGATCTAGCTAATGATAACTAAATAGATGATCAATCGCTATTTCATCGTCGACGATTTGTCTCATAGCAAGATCATATGGTGGGTCGGTTCAGTGCGATTATCATTCCGATAATCCACTCCTATAGTTGGATGACTTATACAAAGTCCATGATCAGGAAAACACGATCATCGAGCAACAAGATAGGCTAGTCTTAGAGACAAGACCAGGAACTCTTTTTCTGTTCATATCTCTACACGTGTATCAGAGGTTTTCCTCTTACATACGTTGTATTTGCTATACAAGTACCCAATACAGTTGTAGCATAAAGATACAAACATTAATAATAAACATGGAGATAAATAATAAACTTAATTATTATTGTCTCTAGGGCATATCTCCAACAGTCTCCCACTTGCACTAGAAACAATAATGATTCTAGTTAGCATGATGACATGACACCAAATGGAACTAAGGTGCCACTCACGCTTTCGCCAGGCCCGGTCCACACATATTCGGGGCCTTGGGGCGAGACGACAAGGTTGGGCCCTCATTGACAAACGAAAAATTGTGATGTATGGTATTTTAAAAGCAATCCAATACCTAGATTAGATCAATGATATTTGAATATAAACTTACATGGCAAATTATTATTCGTAACGATCACCTCATCAAAAAAAAAATTGGTTATGATCAAGCGAACTACACCATGTTAATAACAAAGCAATATAGTTCTACAAAAGATGCATTTGCTAAGTGTGAGCAGACCATCATTTCCATCTGCAAAACAAATAGCCTTTTTGAGATTGTACCAGTTCATCTATCCATTTTTCTCTTGATTTTATCAAAGCCAGATAAACATTTTCTAGAAGTCATGTTAGTGAACAATTTATGTCAATACAGGGAACAAAAGCACCTGGATATGGGCACATGAGCTGATGCCGATGTAGGTTTCTTGATCTATATGGAGGCCGCAACAGGTAGAACGAAGGAGAAGATCAGATGATCGCTCGGTTCCCGTTCCCCCTTATCTTCTCCTAATACTCTCTCACATTAAATAAAGATCAAAAGAGAAAGAAGGCAATGGAGCGGCGACCTTGTTCTCTGTGACTGGCAATTATGGAGGAATTAAGGAGAAGGACGGGGTGCCTACGTGCCTAGGTACAGTAGAAACTAGGATATTGACAGGAGCGATGATACATTAGTTATTTATTTTGCTGTACGAGTCGGTTAATTGTGTACGTGAGTGCTTCCACTCTACAGCTCGATGTGGGCTTGTCCATGCTTCTTGGGCCTCCTCATGTTTTCCTGGACGTTCGGTAGAAAATATGCTACTAGAACTATTGAACAACTACCTGGGCCGGGGCCCCTGCCACCCGGGGGCCCAGGGCGGCCGCCCCTCTGCCCCGCCCTGTGGGGCGGCCCTGGCTTTCGCATGTGGGTCTGAAACTGTGTCCGCACTTTGATCCAACCAAAGTTCATAAACTTTATTTATCACCTCACATGCCAAACTTGACTATGTAAGTCGGATTTATTAGGAATTGGATATGGGCTTTCCGGTTCCGTAGTAGCATTAATAATACCCGGTTGATATTATCATACCATCTTTATAGAAACCTCACCTGAGTAATGACTCATCCAATAACTTGCTTATCATGACGTCTCACATCAATGACGCAACTATCCTCGATAGATAAACTATCTTTGTTGTAGAATCCGCTCATAAGATACACGTGTATTTGATAAAATCAAAACACTTAGTATTTATCATTTGAAAAAACATTTATCAGAATAAATTTGATTTCATAATTCCACCACAAATATGTATACAAGTAACTTCTCTATACACACTATTTGAAGCTTTACAAAATCTACCTTGTTGGTTTTTTCCTTTTTGTAATCTCACCATCAGGTTCTTTTACCAAACCTTTATATGATCAATTACAATCTTAATTAACTACTCTTATGAGAATATTCTTATTAAGAATTTCTCATTAATGCCGGTGGCAAAACTTTATAAAAGTTTAGCACTTTGGAAACTTTCCGGCTTTATGTACTATATATAGCAATGTCATAAGCAAAATCACATTAAATATGATTTGATCTTATTCCTCTCTATTCGCTCATCCAGGACTACGAAGGTCAAGGTATCTCGCAAATATCACGCTATGAATTCTTGATCAAATTTCTTTGACTCAAGACACAATTCGAAATTACCTTTCAGAATTGCACTTTAGCACATTCATACTCATGTTTATTAAATTCTATCTTAGAGACAAAACTTTAATAAGACATTTTCTGACCTTTTATTTAAACTCTTTAAATCATGAGATTTATATATTTATTAATTCGGCCTAGCCTTATTCAACAAATATAATATCAGCTCCCACTGTCTTTTAAGTCCCTTCGATTTATATAATGGAAAGAATGAAATTCTTACTCATTAATACGACTGACTTCAAACATTCATAATATAATTATCTAGATTATTTTCATAATCCAAACTAATTATTCTTATCAATGATATTGCTACTTTAGTTCAACAACAACATCAAGCAATTGATATGAAAAGTATTGCAACTTCTCACTATCAGTTATTCGTCCTTGATAAAACAATTTTTATTCAAGACTAGCTCTATGAATATTAGATATTCATATCTGTCCTTTCTTTATGAAATATTCATGCACATGATTTCACATCACATCCAAACAACTCTCAATATTGGATCTTAGAGTCTCATGAATTTTTCTTGAACTCCTTTTATGACAAATGCCGTCATTTAATGAATGTTCATTATTCTGCTTGTAATTGTTTTGCTTATATCATGTTCCTGGACATTTAAATGATGTCAATCACCTAGTGATTCAATCATCAAATTCCTCACATGATTTCACTTTAATACTTAATTTGAACCATGTATACCTTACATGTATTCATGGACAAAGTAATGATATGGAAACATTTGCATGTTTTCCTTTCTCGTTTTAACACTTGCCTAAAGACTCTCAGTCTTAATTTAGTATTATGATTTCCACTCTCTCTTCATGAGAAGACACTTTTCTCCAATTCTAAAGTCAACAAGCATTTAGAATTACGTGTGGAAAACACTTGCCAAAATAACAATTTTGGACCTTTTGCAAAACACCTTTTCAATTCGAACTTAAAACTTTAAATCCTTAATTGAAAATATGGAACTTAATATCAAAATAACTCTAAGTTATAATTGACACAAATCCCAAGATATCAAACAAAATAATCTATTTACTTTAGTGGGTAATTTGGAATTCTAATTTCACAACACATTAAGCAAGACTTTGTAACATTTCCTTTTAATCTTTATCTTGCAAAAGATTTTATTACTATGATGATTTCGAGTTACCAAAATCCATCACTAGTAATTTTGACTAAGAAATAATTTTCCTTCGTCGACAATGTTACAATGTTTTATTAAGTACTTTCTTTTAACTTTAATCAAATTCCTTTTATTCCTTTATTTTGATTCCCACACTCTCCCACTGAATTTTATGAAACATTGGAACTTCAACAATTTCATTAACTCTATTTCATTAATATGCAACTTCATATTAATTCCTCAATAGAATTGAATTAATGGGTAGATTCCACTCCTTTATATAAACCTCGAAATTTACTAGTGCCTAGCACTTTGCCAAATTCGAGTTTACTAAATGCCTAGCATTTTGTGGATTTCGATTTTCATCAAATGCCTAGCACTTTATGAATTTCGAATTTCTCCAAGTGTATGACACTTTCTGATTTTAGTTTTATCCATTTAATTTAGAGATATCTTTAAGAGTCTCAAAGAGAACCAATGAAAAGTATAACTCCAAATCAAAGATTAAACTAACTCTAATTATTACTTATAACTTTAAGCAATAACTTGAATCAAAACAATAAAGACTTAACAAACAAATAATTAATGACATAACACAATAAAGAAGATAATTTTGAATTTCCAAACTTGGAATTCCTACACATACTTTATAATTCGAACAATGACTTGTTCCAGAATACAAAATATTCATTACATAATGATCAAACTGAAAATAACTCTTATTTAAAGTTCTAGTGTAAATCTTTTTCATTGACTTGGATTGAAGACATAGTGGTCACTTTGCATAAAATGCGATCTTCCACTGTGCTTCTTCTAGGATGCAAAGTTACACTACAATCGTAACTTCTACATCTTCCCAGAATTTCCTCTTCTTTCCAGTAGCTCCTTCCAAAGTACCTGCCACTGTGCAAGTTCGAGCATTCATTAGTATCCAATACCAATGATCATAATTGTTGAAATTATGTCAATATGTATAACTCTTATACCTGTCTTGGTCCAGTTAAGATCCCCATTCTGAATATCAGCTTCTGCTTCCTTAAGCAAGGCAAACAACATCTGAACCGGCCACTCATCCGCCATGCGATTGTACATCGCCACGAAGGCATGATATGCAGGTGGTAGTGCCGCTAGCACAATGTCACAGAGAAACTCATGACCAACTGGAGATCCAATTTGTCTAAGTTTCTCCTCTAATTTGGTAACTCTGATTTCAAACATTTGAATGGGTTCACTCAACTCAAGATGAATGTTTATCAGTTCCCTTCTTAGATTGTAACACTCAGTGCGTACTTGATGTATGAACCTAGCTTTCAATAATTCCATCAACCGGAAGGGACGCATGTCTTCGAAAAGACCGCCCACCTGTGGTTCAATACAAGCATGCATGAGCTCCTTGACAATGCACTCATCACAGAACATGTGAGGTCCACCACGATTTTCATCATGTGAATCTATGGGAGTCAGAACATCAACTTTTCCTACGCTCTTGAGAGCACCGACCATGTGGTGAAACCATTCTCCAAAGTTGTTTCCATTTGTAGCTAATGGTGTACGACTCAACATCTGATTGAAATGGAACTTTTCAACGTGGTCCATTATCTACAACAAAACAAGTTTATTTAGATTTTTAGTTTATTACTAATTTTAATGCACTACTTTAATTCAATCAAACATGAATCTAAGATATGCTCCCACTAAGTCCAATAATCCTCTTGATTGGCACTAAGTGATTCAGGATCCGATTGCCCTACGAAGCAAGCATGGATACATGTCATGTCCGTCGGCCAACCGGTAAGCACTATGCTAATTGCAGCAGCTACAACTCATGTTCGTCTTTCGACGGATGTGTTCGGAACTCATATCTGTGTATGCCTGGACGTCAAGACAACCAACCGACACTGGCTGCTGGAACGGTTCGCGCCCTCCTCCCGAACCCTTGGTACACATTACTCCTGGATACAGGTCGTACGGCAACAAGCATCCGGTTTGACGGTGCCACGGTTGGTAAGAACACGATCTCCTTGATTTTATATGAGGATTCACCCTAATAAACGACTACTGCGCAATCAAGGTGCAAACAACAAAGGATAAACATCACATGCAATTAATAATAATTCATGTGCTTTGGTATAGCCTTTGTTATTTTTTTTTGAACCTTAAGACTGTGAGGCAAAAGCCCCACAGCAATTTATTACTCAAAACCTCAAAAACAGTTGTTCCAAATAAATACACGGAGAAAAGGAAAAACTTACACCCTAAACCAAACTATCTATCCATACCATCAAAACACCCCGATATTTACGCTTAATCCTATGTCCTAGGAGAGACAGGTCATGTAGAAAAAGAGCTCTCCAGCTAGCAAAGGAAGGTCTCTGTAACTGAAAGATGCGTCCATTCCTTTGCAACCAAATATGCCAACACGCCGTGGCCACCACCTCCATAAAAAAGGGTTTTGCAAAATCCCTCCTAGCCAAAGCAATGGCCTGAAACATGTCGTTACTTCCACTCCAATCAATCTGGAGGTAATTCCAAACTCTCCGACTGAATTGACAATTGAAAAACAAGTGCATCCTATCCTCAAATGACCTTGCACAACATAACACACAATCCTGATTTTCAGTGACCTTCCAGTGTCGCCGTAGCATCATGTCTTTCGTATTAAGCCTGTCATTCAGCAGTAGCCAAGCAAACATCTTAATTTTCATCACACAAGCCGATTTCCAAACCCACTTAAAGACTGCAGGTGCCAACATATGCGCATGGGACAGATCATAGAACTTCTTGGCCTTGTAATCAGGACCCCAGGAATAGGTCCAAACATCAGGATCATCATTTAGTGGATTAGCCAAGATCGCCTGCTCCAGAATCACTAGCTCATCTGCAGCTTGCTCCGAAAGGGGGATATGAAACAGGGATATAAGGTCAGTGGTTTGAAACACTTGCTGCACGGATATCTTCTCATCCAAAGCATAGGAACATAGCCGAGAGAAACGGCCAGCTAAAGGAGCTGTATCACCCAAGAAAGGCCACTTATCTTGCCAAAACATAAGGGAGTCTCCTTGTCCTGGACTTGCCACAGAGACACTTCTGAACTTATCCATCAACTTCATGACATCACGCCACCAAAATGATCCACACAACTTAGCACTATGAGGTACTTCAGAAGTGAAATATGTTGACCAAACCAGCTTCACCCAAGGGACATCCTCCTTCTCGGAAGTCCTTGGCGCTCGTCCTTGAGGATCACCATCTTCATTGTTCCCGGTCACGGCAAAATTCTCGAAGAAAAATTACCATATCCGAAAACTCGCCAAGTACACGTCGCCGACCCAATGTCGGCGCCTCCTCCCGGTCTCCACGACGAACTCTTCTTCGCTTGATTGTCGATGGAGAACTCGATCAATTGTTTTTGGCTCCCACCATCATGTTAAGACACCGTAACAAAATAGCTATGCCAAAACACATGCACTCAATCCTGCAAAACCAAGTTAGACGTATCTAACGCTTTGTTTGCAAGTTTTATGTGGCTTTGTAGGCTCTACGGAATTACTGTCACTACCTACGTATTGAAGCACGTTTAGGCTAGTTGCTAGATTAACATTGCGGGGTGATTGAGATCCCAACATTACGAAAACGTTGCAGAACCCCAATCTAAATGATCACATGTGCGCGTGACCCCCCGTGAGGCGTCCAACCCTCAGGCCCAGTCCGTATATACATCAACATCCACAACTAAGGGTATAGACCCGAAGCTACTGAAGCACATCGTTGGCGCCAACAAGCATACTAGGAGCAGCCGGAAGTTCCGCGGATAGCCAGAAGTTCGTAAAGATCTTGCCAATACTGCCATGGAATATGATGTACAACTTCTTGGGAAGCAACCAAAATAAACTTAATGCAAGAACCATGCAATGCTCACACCAACTGGTGCTCTAGATCAAATCATACCAACGCATAGATCGGCTCTGATACCACTGTTGGGTTGCGGGGAAAATTTTAAAATTTATCCGTAACCTTACCGCCAAGATTTATTCTATGAAGGTACGTTGCACCCCATAATGCGATGATCCAGAATACTTACAAACATGCTTGCGGAAGATCTTGTGTTTGTCGAAGTAGATGTCGGTGAAGCCTGATGAAGAATCTCATGTCCACGCCGGGAAGTGAGATTGTTGCCGTGCGTCGTCATTGATGTAGACCTTGATGAAGTTGTTCCGTTGTCCAAGGAACTTACATGCGCAATCCCGCTCTAGCGGTCCACACATATACCGTGTCAACCACACCCGTGCGTTCACCGCCTAGCTACTAGCACGTGGTGAAGAGAGTCAGCCTTGCGGCGTAGTTTAGGTGGTAGATCTAATCAACTAGATTAGATCTATATGAGAAGATTAGAGACGTCTAATTCTCAACACATGAGATCTACAAGAGAGAGAGAACTTGCACAGAGGCAAACTTGTGTTTCAAACCCTAGGGGCTGGGGGCTGCTTATAAAGGAGGCGAAGGGGTGGAGGGACTTGGGGAAGGGGCCAAGCCCTTCCCCTTGGGCCGGCCGGCCAAGGAAGGGAGAGAGGAGTCCCTCCCCTTCCCCAACTCGGATTGGGGGGAGGAGTAGGACTCCTCCCTCCAAACCTGCCTTTCCCAAACAAGGAAGGGGGGAGGAGACCCTCCCCCACTCCAACTCGGGTTGGAGGGAGACCCCTCCACCGCCTCCTTCCATGTGGCCGTCGCCCTAGCCGCCGGGGAGGGGAAGCCCCCCCCCCAACTCGGACTCGGCCCCTCCCCCACATGCCATGTGGGTGCGGCTGCCTTGTGGGCCCCCTTTTATTGGGCTCTAAATAAAATTATTTATTTATATTTTCCAATATAATTAATTAATAATTAATTAATTGTTTTGTCTAATTAATTCCTAAATGAATATTTCCTTTTACAGAAAATTCCCGGAATTAATTAATTATCATACAACTCATATTTATATGAACCGGGATACCTAGTATCCGCCGATAAAACCATCGAAATAATATTTCCTTCTTTATAAGCACTCGGATTAAATCCGCTGATGATAGAAAACATTCTATCATCCCGGGACATTAGATGTCCGCAATCTATCTAACTTATAATTCACCGGAACAAATCCCAGTGACATCAGAGCTACTCCGACACAATCTCATTCCCACTAAAACTACATCTTTACTCTCAATCGAAGATTGACCTACAGCTTAAGTGTGTGACCCGAAAGGTTCAGCAATCACAAAGTATTGTTTGGGAGCTTACCAAACAATAACCAGCAGTGGGTTAGGCATTCGTACTGGCACCCTTGTGTTGTGAATGAACAACAGAACCTATGCGTTACTCATTACGCTTAATCCCCTTACGTGTATGATACCAATGATATCTCGAGATTGAGACAATGTGCTTTAGTGTGGTCAAACCCTTTGATCATAACACATATTATTCTCGTACAAATATCATCCTCTTTTCTCATTCCCTATATATATATATATGTTGTCCCATGATAAATCACGCTTGTGTCTGGCCAGACGATTGGGTGACAACAACAATACTTGAGATGGCCTAGAGGATGTATCTCTCCATCGTCTGGAGGAGTAAGTGCCATTCTTGAACGATCTCTGTTCCAATACATATTCTAGTTCAAGCCCAAAAGCCACCTATCATAGTCCCACGTTACTGCAAGACGTTTGATGGAAATCAAAGCTCGAATGTCGAATACGCGGTCAAGATATTCTCATAGCATAGGGATCTAGCTAATGATAACTAAATAGATGATCAATCGCTATTTCATCGTCAACAATTTGTCTCATAGCAAGATCATACGGTGGGTCGGTTCAGTGCGATTATCATTCCGATAATCCACTCCTATAGTTGAATGACTTATACAAAGTCCATGATCAGGAAAACACGATCATCGAGCAACAAGATAGGCTAGTCTTAGAGACAAGACCAGGAACTCTTTTTCCGTTCATATCTCTACACGTGTATCGGAGGTTTTCCTCTAGCATACGTTGTATTTGCTAAACAAGTACCCAATACAGTTGTAGCATAAAGATACAAACATTAATAATAAACATGGTGATAAATAATAAACTTAATTATTATTGTCTCTAGGGCATATCTCCAACAATGTGGCCAAGTAAATGACTGCACAAGAATTATTAAGACATAATGTCCCACCATAGCATTACACTCTAAGGTCCCTGATATTAATACCCGCATAATATATCTTCATGACTCGGTCTCAGGTTTACATGTCCTCCCAGGTCACCCTCAATTCATTATACTACAGTGTTCTCCTATGAGCCCATATAGGTGAAGTGTTGTGCAGTCGATGTTCGCACAACATCATCATAGAATCACATAAAAGATAAACTCTTGACAAAATACCAACACATGTTATATATAAATCATTGCCAATTCATCCTATGCCCTCAGGAACATATGGGAACTACTCACAAACGTGCAAACATGATGATATTCAGTGGCATAAATGGTACAACACAATCTAAAAATATAACTTCACACCCAAATAATGACAAGTACTCAATCACAAATATGAATAGTAGCACAAGACAAGTATCTAGGGTATAGCAACTCTCAAACTATGAGGGAAACGGAGTGGATCACGGTGATGATGATGGAGATGGTGCTGGTCTTGATGGGGGTGATGATGTAGAGGCCTCCTCCCACGCCAAAGAGGAGAGGTGATGACGATGACGATGATTTCCCCCTTCTCCGAAGTTCCGGAGCAGCAGGATCTGATCCTCCTCGGAGGGAATCAGGAGTTTCGCCGCCGCCGCGGCCTCGGATGGTTTCGTGAAAATTAGGGCATCACTTTTCGGTGGGTCCCAGCGGCCAAGGAATCTAGCCGCGTGGGCCCACCCATTTTGGGCCTCGTGGCTCTCCTCTCTTCGATCTTCTTCCCTCTGCCTTTCTCCCGACGAAAAACCAGCTGTGTAATTTTCCTTTTATTATTTGGGTCCTTGTAGCTCCCGAAACATTAAAAACAAGAAAAAAGAGGTTTTCTGCCTCCCAGAAATTAAATACCAAAAATAGGGGCTTTGTATGAAAATCCCGTAAATCGTCTAAAACATGTAAAAACAGTGATATAACAATGCAAATAACATTCTAATATGGTAATAAAAGTTGTATAAATGATGATATAAAATGCATGCATCAGGTGGCCAGGAAGCGCGCGAGGCCGTTTGTGGCCGGGAACCGCGCGAGGCATTAAATCATCTCCAGCGGGACACTCCAAATTCGTGGCCGACACCCCCAATTGAATCCTTTTGGAGGGTGCCGGACATGCCTCCGGTCATTTTTTAGAGGGTCCTCCCAGCGGTGCCCCCATTCATTGGCCCCCAAACCTGTTGACATTTTATCGAACACGATTCAGTGCACACTGACAGAGAAAGAGAGAGTAGCAGCGCAAGAGAGAGAGCAGCAACGTCTCTGTGGGTAGATGGAGCTGGCGCCGACGATCGCAGCGAGGATCAGGACTCCTCGTTTTCGTCTTGAACTCAATACTGCGCCGAGCATCGTCACCGACAGCCGTGCGACAACAAGGTAGCAGAGCACTAGCCTCAACGACAGCGCCGCCCTACGTAGTGCTGGTGGAGTGTAACATTCCAAGATTTTCAAAATGTTAAAATTCAGAAAAATAAAAAACTTTTTGAAAACTATATATAATTTGTTTTGGAAATCTAAAATCATGCATGCATACATCACTTTCATGTTTTGGTTGCATTTAAAATTTCAAAAGTTGGAATTCTATTTCCACTTTAAACCCTATTTGAGAAAAGTTTATAATGAGCCTTATTAAGCTCTATATAATATTTTGAATTTTATTAATTTATTTGAGGACCATAATATGCCAAGTACTCTGTTTGGAAGAAACTTCCTAAAAAGTATTTTCCCAAATTATTTGGAAAGATTTTGAATCATTCACCAACCTTCAAAACATAAAGTAAATTTCATGAATATTTTCAACATAAAAAAATGAAATAAAGATATACTATTTTCCAAATCTATTTTTTGGAGTTTCCAATGAGTTATCATATTTTAAAAACTTAATTTTTCACAAAGTATTTTTGGCTTGAAAATGAGTCCATTATAATTCCTGTTTAATTTCAAATCTTGTGGTATGTTCTTTCACTAAAGCCAAAATGAATTTTTATTTGAAAAGGAGTTTGAAATAACTTATTTCCAAACATTTGTAAATGTGGTATTTTCATAAATTTTATTTAGCCAAAATTAAATTTATTTAAACCATATTTTCATATTTGACATAAAGTGTCAAATTTGTATTTAATCAATATTTCAAAATTTTGATTTTTGAAAAGTGTTCAAAACTTGCCCACGAATGTTTTAATACATAGATATGATTTTTAGTAATTTTTAGAAATTTATTACACTTAATTTGACATTTAAAACAAAAGTTATAAAAGAAATAAAGAAAAACAGAAAAGAAAAAGAAATACCTGGATGACGTCAGTGATGACGTCATCGTCCTCAATCTCCGGCCCGAGACCACGCCCATGAACTGCTCGAAAACGGCCGATTGAAATCGCGTTGATTGCGAGCGATTAAAGCGATTTAAGGTCCTCCTGCCCGTCCCTATTTGAAGCCCTCGCCCTCCTCTTCCTTTCCGCTCTCGTTCCCGAGTCAATCGTGCCCCCAGGCCGCCGCAATCCACCGCCGCCATTCGCCATTACCGACGGCAAGAAGTTCACCGTACGGCGGTTCTCGTCGACTCCGGGACCTCTCTTCCGTCTCTTTATTCTTTTTATTTTATTGCACATCGTCCTGACTTTGTCCCGTGGCTTCTCGTGCACCAGAGCGCCGTCACCATCGTCGACAGGAGCTCGCCGCCGCCCTAGCTTCTCCGGCCGTAGCTTCTGGCCACCCCAGGACGCACGTGACAACGCCGACCCCGCCATCTCCTTCCCCGAGCCTCGCTGCACCTCGTCATCGCCTTCCCGGAGCAAGGGAACCACCGGAGCGCCCTCTCCGTGCACGCCCGAGCCGCCGGCCGCCGCATCTCCATTTTCCGGCGAGGTCACCGCCACGGTAATGGTCAAAGCCCCCAGAGCCATCCGATATGCCCCGTACGGCCACGATTAGATCCTTTTAACTGAAGGGGTACGGGTAGATCTAGACCTTTAGATCCAGATCCAACGGCCCATATCAGTTCACTTAACCACGTCATCTGCCCAGTCAGTGCCTAGTCAGTAGCCACGTCGGATCCAGTCGACGCCCGCGTGGAAAATGACTTTTCTATTTAGATTCATTTGGCAGTTTTGCAGAAAAGCCCCTGCATGTTAGAACTATCACAACTTTTTACTGGTTTGGCCAAATTTAACAAACTTTATATTTTTGAAAAGCTCTGGACCTGTAGAAACTTTTGGCTCTGTTAGTTTTCAAATTTTAATAGTTTAAATGTATTCAAATTTCAAATGAGGAGTTTGAGTAAATTTGACTTAACTTTAGATCCACAAATCCAAATTTTGCAAATAAAATATTTTTGGAAACCTTAGGATATGTAGAATAATTAGCCACTGTTAGAAATAATTTTTGGATACTTTTAAACTGATTTAAAAATCAAAGGCTTAATTTGAGTATTTTTTACATAACTTTAGTTAAAAATAGCTTTTTGCGTGAATCCAATTGCATTGGATTTGTCTAGTTGCCCTCTGTCCAGAGAGGCCTCTCTCATAATTTTGTTAAGTATTTTGTTTAACAGTAGTTTCGAATTTATGTTTATTTCTTTTTTGGGATTTGTGTTGTTTAGTTGTTTAATAGAAAAATTGTTTTATTTGCATTTTGACTTCATGCATGATTTATTAAAACTAGAAAAGTTTGTAATATAAATTCTTGTGTTTTAAATTGCATATCATGCATACTTATTTTATTGTATTGTTATTTTGTTTGTATGTTTGATGTTGTATTTTATTTTGATTGTTGTATTGTGGTTTGATATTGTTTAGATTAAACGGAGAGCTCCGATTACGTTGAAAAGAGTTTGTGAGAAACGACAACTTTCAAAGGCAAGTGGCACACCCCCATAAATTTCCTAAGTATTTTCTATGCATGACTTAGTGTATTTTTCTATAAGCATGTGTTCGATAGTATTGCTATGCAAAAACTGTTTAGAGTAGCACCCTTATACTAGTTGGTCTATAATCCTATTATAACTTGGTAGACTTGCTTAGCTATGCTAGTAGACAAACCTTGAATATCATGTTAAGATATTTGAGTTAGTAGAATGTGTGTTCCACTTTAATAAAAAAAGGGGTTCGAGCAAACTGGAGTTGAAGAAGTTGAAGATCTCCAAGGAAAGTTCGAGCGACTGGACTTGAAGAAGTTGAAGATCTCCAAGGAAAGTTCGAGCGACTGGAGTTGAAGAAGTTGAAGATCTCCTTATCCCAAGTTGATGGGTGAACAAAGGTAGAAGCTTAGTGGGGATATACCACTGTTGACATCGTTAACTGAGGATAGACCAGCATTGAAATGGATCACTGGGGATAGACCAGTGTTGCCACATTGATAACTGGGGATAGACCAGCATTGAAATGGATCATTGGGGATAGACCAGTGATGCCACATGGATCACTGGGGATAGACCAGTGTTGCCACATGGTGCACAGGGGATAGACTTGTGTTACCACATTTTAGTTCGATGATGCATGGATCACTAGGGATAGACTAGTGATGCCACAAGGTGCACTGGGGATAGACCAGTGTTACCTCACTTTGATTTTGATGGCACATGTGTCACTAGGGATGGTCTAGTGATGCCATAGTGTGGACGTGTTATTAAATGGGTGTTTTCCAGATTGAAATTTGATAAAATAAAATAAAAATGTTTTCCAAAATATAGGATAAAACTTGCTTTACGCAAAGAGCCTTCAAAACTCCACCAGCCTAAATATGCATACAGGTTATTAGAGTTATTCCACTAAGTGTCCACAGAGTGTCACTTGCCAGTTCCATTTTATATGGTTCTGATCCACCTTGTTGCAACATTTTTCCTGTTGCAGGATGTTCAGACGATGAGTGAGGTTTCGTATAAGGTTTCGAGTCTGCAACCAACATGTTTCGCCTGTGGCACATGAAGATGATGGAGACTCACTGTGTCGGGGGGTTACCCCGGGTAGGCTAAAGATGAGGTAAAGACATGTAAGGTTAAGGCTGTAAGCCGTCCGAGGTAGCAATTAAGCAAAGACGCAGGAGGCGTCATCCGACGTAAGGTGAACGTCGGAGGAATCATCCGAGGTATAGCCTCCGAGGTATGAACCTTGGGGCAGTCAACTAGTTACCACAAGGACAAGGTGTTATCTACCGAGGTATAGGATCCGGAGTATCCCGAGCCAAGATGAAGCGTGGCCCGACGTATAAGTGACCGGCCAGCCGAGGTTAGCAGCAAGTATCGAGGCATGTCAGAGGAGTCACGGGCGCCGCAGAGCCCGTAGCCCCAAACGTCAGAGGACGGCGAGGTCCGTCCACGGGTTTCCCGGAAGCTCGGGGGCCTAGGAGCTGACTCGGCTATTTCGGGAAAGGTCTACAGGCTAGACCTCGGCAGGCTACTGAAGTATGACCGGAAGAGGAAAGCTAGGCCTGGCTGGCCTGACAGTTCGGCCGTTGAGCTGGCAGGAGGCAGAGGCTTGTCTTCTACCTTTTGGCCATGCCATTGTCAGTTGTAGGCAGGGGTAAAAATGTACTTCGGCCTGTGTATATATGCGGCATCTCTACCTCCAGGGAGGACGGCGAAAACCCTAGCTCATTTCCCCCTTCATAGTTTCATCTTCCATCTAGAGCTCTCACTTGGAGCATCATACAGCTCGAGGAGCACCTTGTACCTGAGAACTACACTGATATATTGAGAGAGGAAAGGCAGGAGTAGGGGTTTTACTTCCTCACGAAGGCCCCGAACCTGGGTACATCGTGGTGTCTTTTGTTCTTGGCTTTCTTGGTTCTTGTTCATGTTCTTGTGGTTTCTTGCATGTTCTTGCTTGTGCACATCTTGAGTGCATAAACCCTCCCCGGATTCCCCCAACGACCATTCGGCCCCAACTAAGCCATACCCATGGCATCTGCCGTGATCCCACCACGACAGTTGGCGCCCACCGTGGGGCAGATTGAGGCGTTGGGTGGAGTTTCCATCCGGACGGGCTCCTCTGAGTGTGTTCTTTCTGGCCTTGTTGCCAACATCGGCGAGTTTGCCTTTGTGAGTGACAATGCGGGTGCTTCGCCGGCAAGCCTTTCCCCACCAATGGTTTCCTCATGATGCTCGGCAGCTTCCCCACATACGTTGCTGTCGAGGTGGTTCGCGAGTACCCGGAGCAGGTGCTCGTGGACGACGAAACTCCACTCCTGGCGGCTTTGGGCCAACGTGTTACTCGCCCTCCGAGGTGTGTGGAGGTGATGGTGGCTGGTACCCAGCCTGCAGCTAGCAAGGCGGATGCTGGCAAAGTCGCGCTAGCCGAGGTGGAGGCGACGCCAACGCGCTGCCTGAGAAATCAGGTCGGGCGGCGAAGTTTCCGTACGAGAAACCTAGTCAGAATGAGCAGTTGGGCATGCCAAGGGAAGAGTTTCCCTTAGAATCTATCGTTGATAGGTTAGCTCGGCCACTCGCAGTAGAGGCAAGTGTGGAGCATACGGTGGCCGGGTTAGAGGCAGAGCGCCAGAGAGTGATGAGAGAAGCTCGGTTGCTGGCCGAGGCTAGCAGCAGTTCGATATGGAGCAGAAGGAGTACAATGCTGCACATGGTATAGAGGATGGTTTTACTCCGGTTGTGCGGCGTAAGAAAGCTGCTCTGTTCAACCGAGGCAAGGACCTCTATGAGGAGATGGTTAGGGCTGCAGTCTCGAGCTCGAGTAAGGCAACAAGTAGCAGGTCGGCTACTGGTAGGCCGGTGTATAGTTCACCAGCTAAGAACCTTAGAGCAGCCGAAGCAGTAAGGGCCGGGCTATCGGAGTTGACCGGAGATGCATGGCGTGAGCAGCAGAAGCGGCTCAATGAGTTAGTGCATGTGGCCAGCAAGCAAAATGAAGCCCTCCGCAAGGCCGGGCTTGGCGGTTCGCAGGCGGTCCATTCGATTAGGCCAGTTAGCCAGGGGTCCAAGGGGCAAGCCTCGTCTCCACACGTCGGAGGAGCCGATCGTGCCCGGAGTGTCACTTCAGGTCGGAACAAGGAGATGCAGCTGCAAGTGTACGATCCGGTGTTAGCTGGAAAGCAAAAGGTCGGTGACGCTAGCCGAGCCAATGGAGACCCCGGCCCAGGTGATGCAAGCCGAGCTAAAGGCCGTTCAGCTCAGGGAAATCAGAACGGTGGGCAAGCAGCGTCGGCTGGCCGAGGTAAACCACCTCAGCCCCCGAGGCATCAGCAGCAACCCCGGCCGCAGGAGCAGTATCAGCAAGAGCCGGAGTATGTTCCGCAGCCGAAGAGCGTCGGTCGAGGTGGCGACCGATATGATGATGGAAATTCAGCCATGGAGCGGGCTGGATTCTATAGAGTGGATGGTGCATTGGGAGAGCGTATCGGAGCTCGGACGTTGCCTACAGGTGACGCGCGATACAAGCTAGATCGGATTTACATGTCCGAGAGGTTGGAAGAGGAAGGCCCTCCTGGTCCGGCGTGTTTTGGACCTCGGATCATGAAGGAACCACCTCCACCAGTGTCTCAGTTTCAGTTGGGTCGGAGTACCAGGCCGTACAATGGGAGCACCAAGCCGCAAGATTGGCTAGCTGATTATGTTTCAGCAGTATACATTGCGGGGGGCAATCGCCGATGGGCGGTCCGGTATCTCCCGCACATGTTGGAAGGTCCTGCTCGGATCTGGCTGAACAATTGCCGGAGAATAGCATCAATTGCTGGCTGGATTTAGAGGAGGCATTCAATAGCAACTTCGCCAGCACTTACAAGAGGCCAAACCGACCTCAGCTTTTGCAGGCGTGCAAGCAGGAGGACAATGAGACTGACCGAGAATTCTTGACTCGGTGGAGCAATGTTCGGAACTCCTGTGAGGAGTTATCGAAGCACAGGCTATAGCGTGGTTTGCTGATGGATGTCGGTATGGTAGCATGTTGTGGCAGAGGCTCCAGAGAGATATGCCAAAGACTCTGGCCGAGACGATTCGGATAGCTGATTCCTATGCCCTTGGCGATCCGATGCAGCCTCTGCTGGATGGGAATGCCCGGAACAGGAGGAATCCGATGAACAATCGCAACAACGGACCGAGGTTTGATAACCGTCAAGAGTTCGGGCAAAGAGGAGAGAACCAGATTTCCAAGTCAATGCTGTAAACCCAAGTCAGTCCGGACCTGGAGGCGCCCAGAAACCGAAGACTGAGGGTCAGGCGTGGACTCCGAACCAGAACCAGAATCAGGGGGTGGTGCGAAGCAGTGGCAGGAGGCCGGACCACCTGTGACTTACGAGTCATTGGTGAATGGGCCATGTATCTATCATGGCAGGAATGGCAAAACACCCAACCATACCACTCTGCAGTGTAGTTTTCATCACCGAACCGCTGCAGAAGGGGCGAAAGCTGGGACAAACCGGAGTGGGCCACCGAACCAATGGCGTAGACCTCAATATCCGAAACGCAGCAGCAGCATAAGCCGACCATAGCGGCGCAGAATCAGAGCTTAACCGGAGCAAATTCAACCCCGGTGCATGCGGCCCAAAACCAGAAGATGGTGCAGGCGAAACCGGTGAATGCAGTGAGTGCCCAGGGCAACAACAACAACGGTGGTGCCGGCCAAAGCCAAACGTGGTCCTTTGAGAATCAGAGGTATGAGAACCCCGGTAATGATTATAGGGAAGTACATCAGAGTTACGTGGTGTTTGTGACTGAGTCAACTGATAAGAAGAGTATGCTGAGGCGTGCCAAGGAGGTGAATGCAGTAACTCCGCAGTGGTGAAATACATGAATTGGTCCGAGCAAGAGATCACTTGGAGCAGGCAAGATACACCTCGGATCATGCCGAGCCCTGGAAACTATGCACTGGTGGTGGATCCGACGTTTGTGGGCCGACCAACAATGTGAGATTCACCCGAGTCTTGGTGGACAATGGGAGTGCCATAAATATCATGTACCGAGACACAATGGTCAAGCTGGGATACTCACCGAACCAGTTGCAGCCTAGCAGCTGTACATTTCACGGTATTGTGCCCGGGGTCTCTTGTGCACCTATGGGAAAGATTTGGGTCGACGTGGGTTTTGGTACCCGAGATAACAGCCGAGTTGAAAGTCTTGAGTTCGAGGTTGTGGACTTGCAGAGCCCTTACCATGCCTTGCTGGGAAGGCCAGCCTTGGCCAAGTTCATGATCTCCACTCATGTGGCCTACCTAAAGATGAAAATGCCGGGGCCCAAGGGAATAATAACCATTTCTGGTGACTACAAGAAGGCTATGCAATGTGCCTCGGCGGGATCTAGTTTAGCCGAGTCCTTGGTGATCGCGGCGGAGAAGAAGCAACTTCAGAAGGTGGTGGCAATGGCGCAGTCTACTCAGCTCGGCATGTCCGGACTAATTACTCCGGACATGAGCGCTTCATTCGAGGTGCCCAAGGAGACCAAGAAAATCCCGCTGGACTCGGAGAACCCGGAGCGTTTCGCCATCATTGGTGCTGGCATGGACGAGAAATAGGAAAGCGCGCTCTGTCACTTCCTCCGTGAGAATCGGGACATTTTTGCATGGTCGGCTAAAGACCTGCCAGGTGTTCCGAGGGAGTTGGCAGAGCACTCTTTGTTTGTTCGGCCAGAGGTGAAACCAGTGCGTCAACCGACGCGGCGGCTCTCAGATGACCGAAGAAAGGTGGTACTCGAAGAACTGGCGAAGTTACTGGCTGCAGGCTTCATCATGGAAGTGCTGCATCCGGACTGGATATCTAATCCAGTCCTCGTGGAGAAAAAGAAGGACGAACCGGCGATAGTCAAGGTGTGGCGCATGTGCATTGACTTCACCAACCTGAACAAGGCGTGCCCGAAGGATCCCTTTCCTTTACCTCGGATTGATCAAGTGATCGATTCTACGGCTGGATGTGAGCTGTTGTCTTTTATTGATGCATATTCTGGTTTTCACCAGATCCCACTGAACACTGATGATCAAATAAAGACTGCCTTTATTACCCCGTACGGGGCGTATTGCTATCGTGTCATGTGTTTCGGTTTGAGAAATGCCGGGGCAACTTATCAAAGGTGTATGCAGAAGTGCTTACACTCTCAAATGGGCAAGAATGTGCAAGTGTATGTCGATGACATTGTTATCAAAACTAAAAAGAAGCATACTCTCATCGAAGACCTCGAAGAGACATTTGCAAATTTAAGAAAGTATCGGTTGAAACTTAACCCGGACAAGTGCACCTTTGGTGTCCCGGCTGGAAAATTGCTCGGTTTCCTCGTATCGAGCCGAGGTATAGAAGTTAACCCGGCTAAGATCCGAGCTATCGAAAGAATGAAGTTGCCGAACTGTTTAAAAGATGTGCAGAAGTTCACGGGATGCCTTGCATCTTTAAGTCGGTTTGTAAGTCGGCTAGGAGAAAAAGCCTTACCATTGTATCAACTTATGAAGAAAAGTACCAGTTTCACTTGGACCCCGCAGGCGGACGCGGCGTTCAATGAGCTGAAGAAGATGTTGTCCACTGCTCCGGTGTTGGCGTCCCCTTTGCAGAATGAACCGATGTTGATATACATTGCGGCTACAAACCGGGTCGTAAGTGTTGCAGTGGTGGTGGAGCGAGACGAAGGAGGCAAATCGGTGCAGAGACCAATCTACTACCTGAGCGAGGTGATATCCACGTCGAAGCAAAACTACCCCCACTACCAGAAGATGACGTACGGAGTATACCTGGCGGTTAAGAAACTGAAGCATTACTTCCAAGAGCATCCCATGACGGTGGTATGTGATGCTCCAATCTCGGAGATCATCGGATGCAAGGACGCAACTGGGCGAGTTGCCAAATGGGCGATCGAGGTATCTCCATACACTCCGCATTATGAAAGGCGAGATGCAATCAAGTCGCAGGCGCTACCGGACTTTTTATGCGATTGGGCCGAGATGCAATATGAGCCGCCCTTGCCGGACTATAATTATTGGAAGATGCACTTTGATGGGTCCAAGACCAAGGTCGGATTAGGTGCCGGCATAGTCCTAACCTCGCCGAAGCAAGACCAGTTGAAGTATGTGCTGCAAATCCATTTCTCGGCGTCGAACAACGTGGCGGAGTATGAGGCCCTGATCCATGGGCTCAAGGTGGCAAAGGAGATAGGTGTCCGGCGTATAGAATGCTTCGGCGATTCAGCTTTGGTGGTGCATCAATCCACGGCACTTGGGATGCATTGGATGCGAACATGGAGTTGTATCGGTTTCATGTGCAAAAGGTGTCTGGGTTCTTCGAAGGATGTGAGTACAAGCACATACCTCGGGGGAGAATGAAGCCGCCGACGTATTGTCTAAGCTCGGTTCATCCAAAGAACCGGTGCCACCGGGGATAGCACTGAACCATTTGAGAACTCCTTCAATCAAGCCCTCGCCTGACTCCGAGTCAATTTTCTTACCGCCAAGTTCGGAGTCTGAGCCATTCCTATGGAGGTAGACGTCGGATGCGTTTGGCCGGACTCGGGGACTGCTTCGCAGTATCCGAGGATGATGAGCTTTTCCTATGGAGATAGATGGTGGGAACTTCGGGTCTGACCCGGGGACTTCGCACCAACACTCGGGGACTGGCCGAGCAATGGTGGAGGAAATCATGAAGGAGATCATGGCGACCGAACCAATGGAGATAGATGAGAGGCTTTTTCCTCTGCATCCAGTGCCGGAATGGGCGGAGCAGATCATGAACTTCATAGCCGATGGAAGTTTGCCAAGTGATACAACCGAGGCAAGGAGAATCCAGAGGAGAGCTAAGGGATACACCATCATCAACAAGGAGCTATACAAGAGAAGTGTGACCGAGGTGTTGCAAGGTGTGTCGAACCAGCTGAAGGCAAGGAGATGCTTTTAGAGATCCACCAAGGAGAATGTGGACATCATTGCAGCACAAGAGCTCTGGTGGCCAAGGTGTTCCGGCACGGGTTCTATTGGCCCACCGCCAATGCCGATGCAGAAGATATAGTTCGGAAATGTGAAGGGTGCCAAAGGTTCGCCAAGCAGCAGCACATGCCAGCTTCGGCGCTCAAGACCATTCCTATCACGTGGCCCTTTGCAGTTTGGTGTCTGGACATGGTGGGAGAATTCAAGCCAGCCCGAGGCAATATGACTCACATACTGGTGATGGTGGACAAATTCACTAAGTGGATCGAGGTGAAGCCAATCCGAAAGTGGATGGTCATACGGCAGTGACCTTTTTGAAGGAAATAATCCTGAGATATGGATATCCTCATAGTATCATTACAGACAACGGCACGAACTTTGCTGTCGGAGAGTTTGCTCGGTTCTGCATGAGTAAGGGAATTCGACTTGATGTAGCCTCGGTGGCTCACCACAGGCTAATGGGCAAGTAGAAAGGTCAAATGCATTGGTATTGGCCGGAATCAAAGCTCGGCTAATAGAACCACTGTTGAAAACACCGGGGTGTTGGATCGATGAGATACCAGCAGTTCTGTGGGGTCTAAGGACCACACCGAACAGATCAACTGGCTATACGCCATTTTTCATGGTCTATGGGGCCGAGGCAATGCTGCCAACCGACATTGAATATGATGCGCCCAGAGTGGCAATGTACACAGAAGCCGAGGCTAAAGAAGCTCGGGAAGATGCTGTAGATTTGCTTGAGGAAGCAAGAGAATTGGCCTTATCTCGGTCAGCAATATATCAGCAGGGTCTCCGACGCTATCAAAGCCGGCATGTAAAACCCCGAAAGTTTAATGAAGGAGACCTAGTGCTGAGGCTTGTTCAGCGCAGCAAAGGTCGGCACAAGTTGTCACCTCCATGGGAGGGACCATACATTGTGAGCCGAGCTCTGCACAATGATTCATACTATCTTATAGATGCACAGGAGCCAAGGGGAGATGGGCTGGATAGACCCGATTCGGAGCTTCAGCGTCCATGGAATGTAGCTCTACTCCGACCCTTCTACTGTTGAAGGAAGTAATGTATGTACCTCGGCTGATCTTTAATAAAAACTTCGGCACCTCGAGAGTGAGCTCGGGGACTGCCTCGCTCTTATGATTGCATGTTTCTTTTTGTTGTACTCTTTCTTCGTTCGTATGCCGAACTATTTTGAACCTCGTCTCAAACTTCAAGTACTGTATGCTATGTAACTAATCTTGTGACTCGACTGACGAACGCCAGCATGGCAGTCAAGAGCAAAGACGAAAGAACATGGGAAACATGAAAATGAACTCGGGGACTCGGTCCAAAAAGACAGTTCGGCATATGTCGTTTACTAACCCCTGTTTTTACTTCTTTTTTATGTCGGATGACTTTGAAACATACCTCGGAATTTACCAAGTACTGTATGCTATGAACAACAATCTTGTGACTCGACTGTCGAACGCCAGAATGGCAGACAAGAGCAAAGAATGCCAAATATAGTAAACACGAAAGTAAACTCGAGCAATCATTCAAAAGGATTCGACATAAAGCTTAGAAAAGCATGGTTCGATGAGCATAATAGTAATAGAGGTAGCAAAGGAACTACTTAAGTTTGATTACATCTGCGTCCCGGCATACCGGGGATTTAATGAAGTTTTTTGGCCAAGCATAAGTTCAGGTCGAGGCATCAGGAATTACGTCGGCAACAGCCGAGGCAGCAGGGATTTCGTCCGGAGCCGAGGTAGCCTGGGAAGTGCTGGCAACGTCGGCAGTAACCTCGGCGTCAGGTTGTGGAGAAGCCTCGGTTTCTGCTTCGCGGGTTTCACCGTCGTCACCTTGCTCGGCCTCGACGTCGGATTCTGTTTCGTATTCCTCCTCTTCTGGCTCGTAATCTCGGCGTCGGAGTAGGTGTCTCCTTCGCTCAAGTTCTTGTGTTGGCATATCCAGCGAAGAAGGCAGCCATCTTTTCGCGGCGCTTGATGAGAATTGGGTCCGAGGACCAGGGCGAGCCTCGGCGAAGAGTGTCCATCTTTTCGAGGTCGATCTTCTCGCACCAAGTCATGATGAATTTGAGAGCGGCATCAGCTCCAGCGCGAGCTGAAGATGAACGCCACTCTCGGAGTCTTTGTTCGGCTTCACGAAGCTTGGCGGCGAGCTCGGGCGTAGTATTGGGAGCATCGGCAAGAGGCCATAAGGCTCGGAAAGCAGACACACCTGCGTCGAGGAGTTCGGACCCAATGGTTTTCAAGGGATGGATCCGAGCTTTGATGGCCACGATGTGGTCCTCAATGGTCCAGACGGGGTTCGTCTCGTTACGCCTCTTCCTGTGCTGAGCAGTGATATTGCGGGCCGAGATTTGGGTGTAGGTGAAGTGCTCTGCAGAAGGATAGCCTGTTAATAATGAAAGAAACAGTTCGGCAAAGAGCCAGTACTGTTGAGGACAAAGCAAGGATAAGGGGGGCAAGAAGCTTACTGTCCATTTCTTGGTTGATGCGTTCCAGCGTCGGGAGGAGCTGGTTAACCGAAGCTTGAAGGGCTTCATAAGCCTCGGTGGCCGAGGTGGCGCGGGCCTCGGCTAACTGGAGCGCATTCTCATGTTCCTTGGCGGCATCCTCCCGAAGTTTCTTCTCTGTTTCAACAACACTGGCCTTTTCCGCCTGCAGCTGCTCTTTTCAGACGTCCGCAGCTCAGTGATGCGCTTCAGTTCCTTTACCAGACGAGCTACCTCGGCTTTCTCTTGCGCTAGCTGGTCATCCGAAGTTTTCTTCGCTGCAAGGACGGCCTTGTGCTCGTCGTGGAGTTTCTTGTGGTCAAACAGGAGGGTATGGAAGATATCCGTGCGAACGTTCATAGCATTCTGCAAGGAAGAAAAATATAGCTCGGTTAGAAAGGCTATACCTCGACAAGAGTCTCGGGGACTCGGAGTCAACTCTTTGGGAAAATGTTGCCGGGGTATGCCTCGACAGGAGTCTCGGGGACTCGTACCCGAGGTGCATGCTAAAGTGAGATAAAAATGGATTGGATACGTCGGATGAAAATGGAGAGTTAAGATTCAAGCCAAACAATTTTAACTCCGGCGGAGCGTCAATAGTTTACCTCGAATCTCGGGGACTGGAGATGGTGGATATTAGATGAATACTGCATGAAAGTAAAGAAAGTGGAACTTACGTTGACAGCTCGAGTAGCAAGCAAAGCAGAAGTTTGCATTTCAAGCATGCGTCGGCGCAGGTGCTGCTCCCCGCAGGATGCTCGTCCCCTTGGGCGGTCAAGGAGGCAGAAGAGACCTCGTCCATGTCTGCAGAATTCCAGTCTGCATTGTAGTGTTCCAAGGAGCCGAGGCTCTGGTCACTATCAGTGCGCAGAGGAGGAAATCCCCACGGTCCGCCCTGCTCGATGCCCCTAACCGAGGCCTCCAAGGCCAAAGTAGCCTCGGAGCTTGAAGCAGGCCGGTTATCCAATATAAGAGATGCCCTCCGAGCATATTCTTCGGCCGGAGGGGCAGTCTCATCAATGGGTGCGGCGAATGGAGGAATTCGGCGTGTCGCCGGGGGAGGAGACCTCGGTTGCATCCTTGAGGGAGAAGAAATAGTCAGGGTGCCAGACCCAGATGTTGGTTTGGGGGTGACCTTAGACTTCACCGTCTCTTTTTCTTTCTCCTTGCCCTTCTCCAACGGCAAGGTAGTTGGCGAACTGGTTTTTGGGGCTGCTGCTTGGGCTGTTGCTTCTGCTGTTGTTTCTGCTGTTGCTGCTGTTGGTTGCGGGCAGTCTGGCTGCGGGGGGAGAGTCGAGGCTCTGGTAAGGTGGTAGTCGGAGTTCTGGCGCGTACCCACAGATGCCTCCCCGCCGTGCTCCTGAGAACAACAACAACGACAACACCGATGCAATGCTGCAACCGTTGATGGCAGTGCAAACTCTGCTGATGACTATGATGGCTCAATTCATGGCCAATCAGACTGGACCACCACCACCTCCTCCTCCCCAAGTGGACAGACTTGCCAGATTCCTGAGGCTTAGGCCTAACAAGTTCTCCAATGCAATGGAGCCAATTGTGGCAGATGACTGGCTGCGTTCTGTACACAAGGATCTGGTGACTTGTGAGTGTACTGACCCTGAAATGGTAAGGTTTACCACTCATCTGTTGGAAGGACCAGCTGCTCAATGGTGGGAAACTTATCAAATGACCCACCCCCTGGACACTTTGACTTGGGATACCTTCAAGGAAGGCTTCCGTAATGCTCATATCTCCTCGGGCATTATGAACTTGAAGCAAGAAGAGTTCTGAAACCTGAGGCAAGGGAACAAGACACTTAAGGAGTATATGGATGACTTCCATGCACTATCACGTTATGCCCCTGAAGACATTGATAATGATGTGAAAAGGAAGGCAAAATTCCTCAAAGGACTAAGTGACGAACTGAAGATTCCTTTGTCAGTCGCTTATGCGCCAAATTATCAGGCACTCCTAGATCAAGCAATCATACTGGAGGATAACATCAAGAAGGCTGAAAGCAGGAAGAGAAAGCTGGGTATCAACAAACATCATTCTGAGCCTTCATTCAAGAAGCATTTTTCTCATGATGTAAGCCATGGTCATAAACATGGGGACCACCATAGTGGAGGAAGTAGCCACAGACACCATGGTCATAACCATAATGGTGGATTCAGGGGAAACCATGGAGGCCACAAGGGAAGTGAACATGCTGGCCATAACCATAGCAATGGACAGCACCGCCCAAATCCCGAACACAAGAAGGATATTAGCCAAGTGGTGTGCTTCAATTGTAGGAAGACATGCCATTATGCAAATGACTGTCCAGATAAGAAGAATGGCCATAACCAATCTGCCAAGAAGGATATTAGTCAAGTGGAGTGTTTAACGTGTAAGAAACCAGGCCACTATGCTAGAGATTACCCAAAAGCACAATGGAATAACGAGTTGATGTCTCACCGAGTAGAGGAGTACCCAACATGAATTATACCTTGTGCAAGTCCCATAGTAAATGTACTTGAGCATGTAAGCCATAGAAGAACAACAACTATGATGTTGGATTTGAATAATCACCCTGTGAATGGCAAGAGTTATGAGAAGGAATGCAGTTTTTGGTTTCAAGATGATAAAGCATCACACAAAGTATGTAAATACGTATGAACCATCAGTTTCCTTCACGGAATGAAAGAAACAGAGGATAGCCAAAAAGTTCTTTTAAGGGTGGTAGACCACCTGTTGGCCTCAAACCAAATGTCCAAACCTATCTTTCTTTCTAGCCTTCTCGAATCTCGAGGACGAGATTCCTTTTAAGGGTGGTAGTCTGTAACATTCCAAGATTTTCAAAATGTTAAAATTCAGAAAAATAAAAAACTTTTTGAAAACTATATATAATTTGTTTTGGAAATCTAAAATCATGCATGCATACATCACTTTCATGTTTTGGTTGCATTTAAAATTTCAAAAGTTGGAATTCTATTTCCACTTTAAACCCTATTTGAGAAAAGTTTATAATGAGCCTTATTAAGCTCTATATAATATTTTGAATTTTATTAATTTATTTGAGGACCATAATATGCCAAGTACTCTGTTTGGAAGAAACTTCCTAAAAAGTATTTTCCCAAATTATTTGGAAAGATTTTGAATCATTCACCAACCTTCAAAACATAAAGTAAATTTCATGAATATTTTCAACATAAAAAAATGAAATAAAGATATACTATTTTCCAAATCTATTTTTTGGAGTTTCCAATGAGTTATCATATTTTAAAAACTTAATTTTTCACAAAGTATTTTTGGCTTGAAAATGAGTCCATTATAATTCCTGTTTAATTTCAAATCTTGTGGTATGTTCTTTCACTAAAGCCAAAAATGAATTTTTATTTGAAAAGGAGTTTGAAATAACTTATTTCCAAACATTTGTAATTGTGGTATTTTCATAAATTTTATTTAGCCAAAATTAAATTTATTTAAACCATATTTTCATATTTGACATAAAGTGTCAAATTTGTATTTAATCAATATTTCAAAATTTTGATTTTTGAAAAGTGTTCAAAACTTGCCCACAAATGTTTTAATACATAGATATGATTTTTAGTAATTTTTAGAAATTTATTACACTTAATTTGACGTTTAAAACAAAATTTATAAAAGAAATAAAGAAAATCAGAAAAGAAATACCTGATGATGTCATCGTCCTCAATCTCCGGCCGGAGACCACGCCCATGAACCGCTCGAAAATGGCCGATTGAAATCGCGTTGATTGCGAGCGATTAAAGCGATTTAAGGTCCTCCTGCCCGTCCCTATTTGAAGCCCTCGCCCTCCTCTTCCTTTAAGCTCTCGTTCCCGAGTCAATCGTGCCTCCAGGACGCCGCAATCCACCACCGCCATTCGCCATTACCGATGGCAAGAAGTTCACCGTACGGCGGTTCTCGTCGACTCCGGGACCTCTCTTCCGTCTCTTTCTTCTTTTTATTTTATTGCGCATCGTCCTGACTTTGTCCCGTGGCTTCTCGTGCACCAGAGCGCCATCACCATCGTCGACAGGAGCTTGCCGCCGTCCTAGCTTCCCCGGCCGCAGCTTCTGGCCACCCCAGGACGCACGTGACAACGCCGACCCCGCCATCTCCTTCCCCGAGCCTCGCTGCACCTCGTCATCGCCTTCCCGGAGCAAGGGAACCACCGGAGCGCCCTCTCCGTGCACGCCCGAGCCACCGGCCGCCGCATCTCCATTTTCCGGCGAGGTCACCGCCACGGTAATGGTCAAAGCCCCCAGAGCCGTCCGATATGCCCCGTATGGCCACGATTAGATCCTTTTAACCGAAGGGGTACGGGTAGATCTAGACCTTTAGATCCAGATCCAACGGCCCATATCAGTTCACTTAACCACGTCATCTGCCCAGTCAGTGCATAGTCAGCAGCCACATCGGATCCAGTCGACGCCCGCGTGGAAAATGACTTTTCTATTTAGATTCATTTGGCAGTTTTGCAGAAAAGACCCTACATGTTAGAACCATCACAACTTTTTACTGGTTTGGCCAAATTTAACAAACTTTATATTTTTGAAAAGCTCTGGACCTGTAGAAACTTTTGGCTCTGTTAGTTTTCAAATTTTAATAGTTTAAATGTATTCAAATTTCAAATGAGGAGTTTGAGTAAATTTGACTTAACTTTAGATCCACAAATCCAAATTTTGCAAATAAAATATTTTTGGAAACCTTAGGATATGTAGAATAATTAGCCACTGTTAGAAATAATTTTTGGATACTTTTAAACTGATTTAAAAATCAGAGGCTTAATTTGCGTATTTTTTACATAACTTTAGTTAAAAAATAGCTTTTTGAGTGAATCAATTGCATTGGATTTGTCTAGTTGCCCTCTGTCCAGAGAGGCTTCTCTCATAATTTTGTTAAATATTTTGTTTAACAGTAGTTTCGAATTTATGTTTATTTCTTTTTTTGGGATTTGTGTTGTTTAGTTGTTTAATAGAAAAATTGTTTTATTTGCATTTTGACTTCATGCATGATTTATTAAAACTAGAAAAGTTAGTAATATAAATTCTTGTGTTTTAAATTGCATTTCATGCATACTTATTTTATTGTATTGTTATTTTATTTGTATGTTTGATGTTGTATTTTATTTTGATTGTTGTATTGTGGTTTGATATTGTTTAGATTAAACGGAGAGCTCCGATTACGTTGAAAAGAGTTTGTGAGAAACGACAACTTTCAAAGGCAAGTGGCACACCCCCATAAATTTCCTAAGTATTTTCTATGCATGACTTAGTGTATTTTTCTATAAGCATGTGTTCGATAGTATTGCTATGCAAAAACTGTTTAGAGTAGCACCCTTATACTAGTTGGTCTATAATCCTATTATAACTTGGTAGACTTGCTTAGCTATGCTAGTAGACAAACCTTGAATATCATGTTAAGATATTTGAGTTAGTAGAATGTGTGTTCCACTTTAATAAAAAAAAGGGGTTTGAGCAAACTGGAGTTGAAGAAGTTGAAGATCTCCAAGGAAAGTTCGAGCGACTGGACTTGAAGAAGTTGAAGATCTCCAAGGAAAGTTCGAGCGACTGGAGTTGAAGAAGTTGAAGATCTCCTTATCCCAAGTTGATGGGTGAACAAAGGTAGAAGCTTAGTGGGGATAGACCACTGTTGACATCGTTAACTGGGGATAGACCAGCATTGAAATGGATCACTGGGGATAGACCAGTGTTGCCACATTGATAACTGGGGATATACCATCATTGAAATGGATCATTGGGATAGACCAGTGATGCCACATGGATCACTAGGGATAGACCAGGGTTGCCACATGGTGCACAGGGGATAGACTTGTGTTACCACATTTTAGTTCGATGATGCATGGATCACTAGGGATAGACTAGTGATGCCACAAGGTGCACTGGGGATAGACCGGTGTTACCTCACTTTGATTTTGATGGCACATGTGTCACTAGGGATGGTCTAGTGATGCCATAGTGTGCACGTGTTATTAAATTGGTGTTTTCCAAATTGAAATTTGATAAAATAAAATAAAAATGTTTTCCAAAATATAGGATAAAACTTGCTTTACGCAAAGAGGCTTCAAAACTCCACCAGCCTAAATATGCATACAGGTTATTAGAGTTATTCCACTAAGTGTCCACAGAGTGTCACTTGCCAGTTCCATTTTATATGGTTCTGACCCACCTTGTTGCAACATTTTTCCTGTTGCAGGATGTTCAGACGATGAGTGAGGTTTCGTATAAGGTTTCGAGTCTGCAACCAACATGTTTCGCCTGTGGCACATGAAGATGATGGAGACTCACTGCTACTTTTTATTCCGCTGTGCTAAACTTTGTAAAATGCTAGCCTTGAGCTATGCAATTTGTAATGAATATTGTAAGTCTGGATCATGCGATGTAATAAAATTTGACGCATTTGCATGATATTCATCTTAGACTGTGTGTGTGCAAATGAATTGATCCAGGGGTTTGCACTATACACAGGGATCTTGCCAATTTTTAAGTGCAGGTTCGCTACAGATGGTATCAGAGCACTGTGTTGCCTGTAGGTTCGAAACCCTTGGTTTGGATATAAATAGGTTTGACCATAGGAGTGAAAATCTATTTTTATTCAGTTTGCTAAAAACAAAACTTTTCATTTTACCTTTCTCGTACTCTCATCTCTCGTCGAACCTTCTGAAATGACCTTCTCTTATTCTAGATGACCATGTGCTTAAAGTCCGCGTCTACTGCTTCATATGCAATTCAATGATTCAACACGAAGCACTACATGAAAGACCATTGAAGAACCCAGATTTAGAGTCCATGACACTTAGAAGAATTTGAAGAAAGTTGAAGAAGAACTTGAAGGACTCAAGAAGGAGATAGACTAGAGACCACCACTTAATTAGAACAATGATATCGTGTTAGTGTATTGGTCATATAAACTTGGTTGTATGACAATACTGGATTGTTGTTTGTGTTTGTTAAATGTTGTTTCTAAGATGAATTGCCTTGATCTGTTGTGTTTGGGTAGGATTCTTCCTTAGTATCTGTCTACCTTTTGCTCAACTATGCTAAAACCCACAGATGCCTCCCCGCCGTGCTCCTTAGAACAACAACAACGACAACACCGATGCAATGCTGCAACCGTTGATGGCAGTGCAAACTCAGCTGATGACTATGATGGCTCAATTCATGGCCAATCAGAATGGACCACCACCACCACCTCCTCCCCAAGTGGACAGACTTGCCAGATTCCTGAGGCTTAGGCCTAACAAGTTCTCCAATACAACGGAGCCAATTGTGGCAGATGACTGGCTGCGTTCTGTACACAAGGATCTGGTGACTTGTGAGTGTACTGACCCTAAAATGGTAAGGTTTACCACTCATCTGTTGGAAGGACCAGCTGCTCAATGGTGGGAAACTTATCAAATGACCCACCCCCTGGACACTTTGACTTGGGATACCTTCAAGGAAGGCTTCCGTAATGCTCATATCTCCTCGGGCATTATGAACTTGAAGCAAGAAGAGTTCTGAAACCTGAGGCAAGGGAACAAGACACTTAAGGAGTATATGGATGACTTCCATGCACTATCACGTTATGCCCCTGAAGACATTGATAATGATGTGAAAAGGAAGGCAAAATTCCTCAAAGGACTAAGTGATGAACTGAAGATTCCTTTGTCAGTCACTTATGCGCCAAATTATCAGGCACTCCTAGATCAAGCAATCATACTGGAGGATAACATCAAGAAGGCTGAAAGCAGGAAGAGAAAGCTGGGTATCAACAAACATCATTCTGAGCCTTCATTCAAGAAGCATTTTTCTCATGATGTAAGCCATGGTCATAAACATGGGGACCACCATAGTGGAGGAAGTAGCCACAGACACCATGGTCATAACCATAATGGTGGATTCAGGGGAAACCATGGAGGCCACAAGGGAAGTGAACATGCTGGCCATAACCATAGTAATGGACAGCACCGCCCAAATCCCGAACACAAGAATGATATTAGCCAAGTGGTGTGCTTCAATTGTAGGAAGACATGCCATTATGCAAATGACTGTCCAGATAAGAAGAATGGCCATAACCAATCTGCCAAGAAGGATATTAGTCAAGTGGAGTGTTTCACGTGTAAGAAACCAGGCCACTATGCTAGAGGTTGCCCAAAAGGCACAATGGAATAACGAGTTGATGTCTCACCGAGTATAGGAGTACCCAACATGAATTATACCTGTGCAAGTCCCATAGTAAATGTACTTGAGCATGTAAGCCATAGAAGAACAACAACTATGATGTTGGATTTGAATAATCACCCTGTGAATGGCAAGAGTTATGAGAAGGAATGCAGTTTTTGGTTTCAAGATGATAAAGCATCACACAAAGTATGTAAATACGTATGAACCATCAGTTTCCTTCACGGAATGAAAGAAACAGAGGATAGCCAAAAAGTTCTTTTAAGGGTGGTAGACCACCTGTTGGCCTCAAACCAAATGTCCAAACCTATCTTTCTTTCTAGCCTTCTCGAATCTCGAGGACGAGATTCCTTTTAAGGGTGGTAGTCTGTAACATTCCAAGATTTTCAAAATGTTAAAATTCAGAAAAATAAAAAACTTTTTGAAAACTATATATAATTTGTTTTGGAAATCTAAAATCATGCATGCATACATCACTTTCATGTTTTGGTTGCATTTAAAATTTCAAAAGTTGGAATTCTATTTCCACTTTAAACCCTATTTGAGAAAAGTTTATAATGAGCCTTATTAAGCTCTATATAATATTTTGAATTTTATTAATTTATTTGAGGACCATAATATGCCAAGTACTCTGTTTGGAAGAAACTTCCTAAAAAGTATTTTCCCAAATTATTTGGAAAGATTTTGAATCATTCACCAACCTTCAAAATATAAAGTAAATTTCATGAATATTTTCAACATAAAAAAATGAAATAAAGATATACTATTTTCCAAATCTATTTTTTGGAGTTTCCAATGAGTTATCATATTTTAAAAACTTAATTTTTCACAAAGTATTTTTGGCTTGAAAATGAGTCCATTATAATTCCTGTTTAATTTCAAATCTTGTGGTATGTTCTTTCACTAAAGCCAAAAATGAATTTTTATTTGAAAAGGAGTTTGAAATCACTTATTTCCAAACATTTGTAATTGTGGTATTTTCATAAATTTTATTTAGCCAAAATTAAATTTATTTAAACCATATTTTCATATTTGACATAAAGTGTCAAATTTGTATTTAATCAATATTTCAAAATTTTGATTTTTGAAAAGTGTTCAAAACTAGCCCACAAATGTTTTAATACATAGATATGATTTTTAGTAATTTTTAGAAATTTATTACACTTAATTTGACGTTTAAAACAAAAGTTATAAAAGAAATAAAGAAAAACAGAAAAGAAAAAGAAATACCTGGATGACGTCAGTGATGATGTCATCACCCTCAATCTCCGGCCGGAGACCACGCCCATGAACCGCTCGAAAACGGCCGATTGAAATCGCGTTGATTGCGAGCGATTAAAGCGATTTAAGGTCCTCCTGCCCGTCCCTATTTGAAGCCCTCGCCCTCCTCTTCCTTTCCGCTCTCGTTCCCGAGTCAATCGTGCCCCCAGGCCGCCGCAATCCACCGCCGCCATTCGCCATTACCGATGGCAAGAAGTTCACCGTACGGCGGTTCTCGTCTACTCCGGGACCTCTCTTCCGTCTCTTTCTTCTTTTTATTTTATTGCACATCGTCCTGACTTTGTCCCGTGGCTTCTCGTGCACCAGAGCGCCGTCACCATCGTCGACAGGTGCTCGCCGCCACCCTAGCTTCTCCGGCCGCAGCTTCTGGCCACCCCAGGACGCACGTGACAACGCCGACCCCGCCATCTCCTTCCCCGAGCCTCGCTGCACCTCATCATCGCCTTCCCGGAGCAAGGGAACCACCGGAGCGCCCTCTCCATGCACGCCCGAGCCGCCGGCCGCCGCATCTCCATTTTCCGGCGAGGTCACCGCCACGGTAATGGTCAAAGCCCCCAGAGCCGTCCGATATGCCCCGTACGGCCACGATTAGATCCTTTTAACCGAAGGGGTACGGGTGATCTAGACCTTTAGATCCAGATCCAACGGCCCATATCAGTTCACTTAACCACGTCATCTGCCCAGTCAGTGCCTAGTCAGCAGCCACGTCGGATCCAGTCGACGCCCGCGTGGAAAATGACTTTTCTATTTAGATTCATTTGGCAGTTTTGCAGAAAAGCCCCTGCATGTTAGAACTATCACAACTTTTTACTAGTTTGGCCAAATTTAACAAACTTTATATTTTTGAAAAGCTCTGGACCTGTAGAAACTTTTGGCTCTGTTAGTTTTCAAATTTTAATAGTTTAAATGTATTCAAATTTCAAATGAGGAGTTTGAGTAAATTTGACTTAACTTTAGATCCACAAATCCAAATTTTGCAAATAAAATATTTTTGGAAACCTTAGGATATGTAGAATAATTAGCCACTGTTAGAAATAATTTTTGGACACTTTTAAACTGATTTAAAAATCAGAGGCTTAATTTGAGTATTTTTTACATAACTTTATTTAAAAAATAGCTTTTTGAGTGAATCCAATTGCATTGGATTTGTCTAGTTGCCCTCTGTCCAGAGAGGCCTCTCTCATAATTTTGTTAAGTATTTTGTTTAACAGTAGTTTCGAATTTATGTTTATTTCTTTTTTTGGGATTTGTGTTGTTTAGTTGTTTAATAGAAAAATTGTTTTATTTGCATTTTGACTTCATGCATGATTTATTAAAACTACAAAGTTAGTGATATAAATTCTTGTGTTTTAAATTGCATTTCATGCATACTTATTTTATTGTATTGTTATTTTGTTTGTATGTTTGATGTTGTATTTTATTTTGATTGTTGTATTGTGGTTTGATATTGTTTAGATTAAATGGAGAGCTCCGATTACGTTGAAAAGAGTTTGTGAGAAACGACAACTTTCAAAGGCAAGTGGCACACCCCCATAAATTTCCTAAGTATTTTCTATGCATGACTTAGTGTATTTTTCTATAAGCATGTGTTCGATAGTATTGCTATGCAAAAACTGTTTAGAGTAGCACCCTTATACTAGTTGGTCTATAATCCTATTATAACTTGGTAGACTTGCTTAGCTATGCTAGTAGACAAACCTTGAATATCATGTTAAGATATTTGAGTTAGTAGAATGTGTGTTCCACTTTAATAAAAAAAGGGGTTCGAGCAAACTGGAGTTGAAGAAGTTGAAGATCTCCAAGGAAAGTTCGAGCGACTGGACTTGAAGAAGTTGAAGATCTCCAAGGAAAGTTCGAGCGACTGGAGTTGAAGAAGTTGAAGATCTCCTTATCCCAAGTTGATGGGTGAACAAAGGTAGAAGCTTAGTGGGGATATACCACTGTTGACATCGTTAACTGAGGATAGACCAGCATTGAAATGGATCACTGGGGATAGACCAGTGTTGCCACATTGATAACTGGGGATAGACCAGCATTGAAATGGATCATTGGGGATAGACCAGTGATGCCACATGGATCACTGGGGATAGACCAGTGTTGCCACATGGTGCACAGGGGATAGACTTGTGTTACCACATTTTAGTTCGATGATGCATGGATCACTAGGGATAGACTAGTGATGCCACAAGGTGCACTGGGGATAGACCAGTGTTACCTCACTTTGATTTTGATGGCACATGTGTCACTAGGGATGGTCTAGTGATGCCATAGTGTGGACGTGTTATTAAATGGGTGTTTTCCAGATTGAAATTTGATAAAATAAAATAAAAATGTTTTCCAAAATATAGGATAAAACTTGCTTTACGCAAAGAGCCTTCAAAACTCCACCAGCCTAAATATGCATACAGGTTATTAGAGTTATTCCACTAAGTGTCCACAGAGTGTCACTTGCCAGTTCCATTTTATATGGTTCTGACCCACCTTGTTGCAACATTTTTCCTGTTGTAGGATGTTCAGACGATGAGTGAGGTTTCGTATAAGGTTTCGAGTCTGCAACCAACATGTTTCGCCTGTGGCACATGAAGATGATGGAGACTCACTGCTACTTTTTATTCCGCTGTGCTAAACTTTGTAAAATGCTAGCCTTGACCTATGCAATTTGTAATGAATATTGTAAGTCTGGATCATGCGATGTAATAAAATTTGACGCATTTGCATGATATTCATGTTAGACTGTGTGTGCAAATGAATTGATCTAGGGGTTTGCACTATACACAGGGATCTTGCCAATTTTTAAGTGCAGGTCCGCTACATGGAACCTCCCGCGCAAGTCCACGCCGACGAAGCAACCGCACACCTTGTAACAGCACCGGAGCCCACACCGACGATGCAGCCGCAGAGGTGGAGTGAGCCCAAGGTGCGCACCCACACTCGGAGACGAGCTATTGAATTGATGTGCTAGCCAATTATACCAAAAGTTTGAATTGATGGAAAGGGCTAGGCTTTATATTTTAACACTCCCCCTCACGTCTAGGCTTGACAATCGGTAAGACCTTACACGTGGAGTAGGAGGGAGGGCGCAACTATTTTTATTTTAAATAGTGCGTTAGCCGGGCTTGAACTTGATACCTCCTGGCTCTGATACCATATTGAATTGATGGACTAGCCAATTATTCCAAAAGTCCGAACTGATGCAAAGTGCTAGACTTTATATTTTAATACTCCCCCCTCATGTCTAGACTAGACAATCAGTAAGACGTTAGACGTGGAGTAGCAGGGAGGGCACAACTATTTTTATATTAAATAGCGCGTTAGCCGGGGCTTGAACTTGAGACCTTATGGCTCTGATACCATATTGAATTGATGCACTAGCCAATTATTTCAAAAATCCGAATTGATGGAAGGGCTAGGCTTTATATTTTAACACGCGCTGCTACGGCGACCTCCCGTCTCGCGCTGCCACGGGCTGGGCAGGTGATCTCCTTCAATCGATTTAAATTGCTTGTGGGGACCCTGGATTAACTACCAGAGATACACGTTATGTTTCCTGCAACAATCCTGTGATCAGTCTGTTGTTGCACATAACTCGAATTGACATCACAGAACACCCATAAATACCGAATGAACTTACTTACTTGATTAAAGCCATAACTTCAACAGGTACTTGCAGCGGAAATCACCAAACAACGTGAAGCCCAAGCCATTTGCCAACCCTACAGGCAGCTGACTGGGAAGCGCCCTAGTTCGCATTGACGTCATCGAAACCTTCTTCTTCGAACTGCTCCTCTTCAAAACTCTGGCTAAGACAATAGCCAGGGACGAAACCAATATGAGTACATTTGAATGTACTTGCAAACTACCCCCGGAATGAGCATGCACTATTCTTTTTATTGTTTAAATAAATCTTTGTTTGCTTTGAAAACTCTATATCCTTGTTGAAAAGAGAAGGATATACTTTTGTTTAAATAAACTTTGTTTTGAAATCTCCATATCTTTATTGAAAAAGGAAAGAAGGCTTTTAGAACTTTTCCCATAAATCTGTTTTTGTAAGAAGTCTCGTTTAAAACTTTTTCCCGAAAATACATCTCTGTTGAAATAGGTAAGAATTCTCTTTTATAAACATTTTCCTGGAAAATCACCATTTGGTTTATTTCTCCAAAACTCCTCCTTTTCCGACCATAACCCTTCATGGTCATTCAATCCCAACAACCTCATGCCGGCCCGTTGGCATAGTTGCATAAAACATCCTCCACTTCATTTTCCTTTCAAACCTCAAATCTTTCCAAAACTTGCACATGGTCAGAGGAAAGCCTCCCAACTGTCCATATCCGAGGACTCGGCTATTCGAATAGTTTTATTACCCTCTGCAGAGGTAGCACGCTTTCCCCACATCCATCCGGTAACTCATCGTGTCAGCCACGTCCCGCCATACAAGGTGTATACGAAGTTGAGTCACCGACCATAGCCTGTCCTTTGCTCATGCTAGTATAGGACCCTACCGCTACGAAACATTCCATCGACACTTAAATCCAGCACGTCGGAAACTAAGTGTGAGGACTCGTAGTTCTGCCTGGCGAGTGAACCCTTCAATCCTCTATCTCCAATTCATATCGGCCCTCAGGCGTTCTTCTCTTTAGAGGACCCGGGTCAGGGGGTAGGTCCTCAGACCATCCCCTCATGGAACGGGGTCATCCCCGTTGTTGAGGCATCCAGTACTAATATGAGCAAACTATATGACTACGCCCTTTCCCATATGTGGGTAAATGTCATCGCACAGGTTATCGGCTGGTCGTCATAGTACAAAGACACAATGTGCATTTTTCATAAACATCCCCATTCACCATTTCTCCACTTCAACACCGACATCTCGGTATTCCATGTCCACACAAGTATTTTCAAAGGAGTTTTGCATAAACAATGTTTTTCCCATCCTATAGTTTGAAAAATAATTTCCATCTAATATCTCCATATAGGGTGTCAAAATAATATACTTATATTTTGGAAAAGGTTTTTCAAAATCATAGCTTTAGTGGCAAACACCACATAAATCACTTATGCTCTTTATAAGTAAAACATGTGAACCAAAATATATGTATATAGATGCAAGCTCAGAGAATAGCTTGCCTGATTTCAGCATGATGTTCCCGGGGCTTCTTCTCACTGATCAAAGAAATAACTCTCATCCTTCTCCGATAAATCCTTTCCAAATACCACCCCGGTAGCGTTTATCTCTAGCGTCGCAACATGAAATTAAAACAACACTCAATAAGCAAACCAAACCACAAGTGGTATACAAACCAGTAATCACACCACAAGCATCGAACTAATCATTCAAGCAACAAACTAAGATCTATATTTACAAGGGCATTATACTAATCGGGAGTATAACACCATGCACATGACAAAACAAGAGGGCACAAGACATCCTCAATTAGAGGTACTTAACAACCACTTTTCTTTAATCAGGAAATAATTCAGACAAAAGTTAAACTACCAATTAATCTTGGTAATTCAAAATATCTCACCAAGTTAAGGTGGAGACATCAACAAGGCACTCAAGCTATTACTTAACTTAGAGACAACCAAGTTTAACAAGCAAGGCAAACATCTTTCTCACACCAACATATCTAACAAATACCACTAACAGTACTAACATATTCTAACCTGATATACAACAATAACACGCAAGCATAGTACCACAACAATCATTAACAAGCAAGGCATACATTTTAATCACACACAATATTCTTATATCAAAATCCACAATCTTAACAAATCCCTAATCATTAGGAGAAAAGTTATATAGGGGATAAAACCCTAACAAATACATGACTCACAAGTAATTCTCCTAACATGCTAGTAAAATAAGGAAGCATGCCACAACAGTGGGTTACCACCCTACACATGCTAGGACACACATGTATAACCATAAGGTTATAACACACAATTAATTAAAGGCCTAATAAAAATAGGCAGAAAAGGCCTAAACCTTATAATTATCACCATAGTCAATCAATGATTTCTAAATTCAAACCAAGCTAGGGATATGTTCTCCTATACATATAGAAGACAACCCAATTGGATTTACTCCAAAATTCATTTCACAAAAATCTACAAAAATCACCAAAGTGATACTGGTGTGTTTACAAGATTGAATAGAACTTTGGTTTTAGGTTTCATTTGCAAGAAAGGCCAATAGATCTAGAAAGGTAGCATCTCAACCTATCCAGAGAATTTTAGTTTGCAATATTTGGATATATAAAACTCTAGATATTGAATATTTAGTGAAATAGATACTTTTTACTAGATTAACTCTAGCACACACATAACTACGCATTTTGGAAAATGGCCAGTGCCACATGGTTAAGAAAACATATATGAATGCTAAAATATTTGAATCACTCCAATAGCTATCACAGATTTACCACAAAACAATTAAAGCTACACAGTAAAATTAAACAGGAAATAAAATAGATAATAGATCTACTGGAAAAATCATTACTGGGCTCGATCTGGCCCAGATCCAGCGGTGCGGCTCAGGCTGCGGCCCAGCCAGAGGCCCATGAGCGCGGGCGAAGTGGTACGGTGCTTTCTTCTTCCTCTCGACACGCACGGCAGAGCGAGGTGACGAGCAGGGAGCTCCGGCGAGGACGGCGCGGCGACTCCAGTGCCCGCTGAAGAAAAGGGTGATGTCCATTAGCTAGCCCGTTGGCGGAAAGGGAGAAGAGGACGCGGCGAAGAAGATGGTGCTCGTCGATCTACTCGGGGAGCCCTGGAACGGCAGCGATGCTCGACGGCGGCGATGTCTAGGGTTCGGTCTCGAACGAGAGAAACAGAGGGAGAGGGAGAGAGCAGGTGGGTGAGTGAGTGCTGGAGGGAGGGCAGAGGAGCGCTTCTTGGGGACCTTATCCTCCTCGCTGGGCAGCGGAGAGGAGGGGCCCGGGCAGTGCGACGCACGGGAGAGGTGCACGGCGGCAAGGGCAGTGAGGGAGAGCAGAGGTGCGGCGTCGTGGCGTTCTTACTACACCTCGCAGGGCAGCAGAGAGGGGAGGGGGTCCGGTGCGGTGCGTGCTTGGATGGCCGCGGTCGGAGGAGCGGGAGGGGGGGCCTGGCGACGAGCGGCGTCGTGCGAGGACGACACGACGACGGCGGCCACTGCTGCTACAGGGAGAAGATGAAGATTTCGCAGAAAACCCCTGGACTACTTTTTCTATTTGCATTTAGGTCCTTTTCTTCCTCTGGATTAAATAGACAACACTGTATTTGAATTATTTGGGCCACTTAAATATTTTAGAAAATTATAAGAAAATTCATGTAGCCTCCCCAATACATGTAGAAGCTCCACAAAAATTGGGGAGTCAAAATAGAATGTTTTGAACCATATTTGTTCATATAGTTTAAATATGGCATTTTTGGATAAAATCAATTTGTCAAATCAAAATATCTTTGTAATTGGAGATTAGAGATTTTGAGGAGAGAGTAATATGGTAATGAGATGGTTATCATCTCATTCCTGAATTTTATAAGATAAAATAATTGTTGTAACAACATAGAGAAATGGGTAGAGAGGGAAATTAGATATGATCTTTTCTTTTAATCAAGACTTTATATTGACAGTGAGAGTAGTCATAGAGGTCTTGTTTTGTTTTCAAGTCACATTCCCAATTTGGGACCAGTGGGTTTTATTTTAGTGTTGGGCACAACAGAGGAATTATCCTCACAAGCAACAGCACCACAAGATCAACATCACAATAATGACCACACAAATCAAACCATCAGATTCAATCATACCACCATTTCCACAATATTATCTTGTCATAACATGATCACCAAAGTTAAATATATTTTTATATTGGTTGGGTCTGATATTTACTAGTCAAATAACTTAAACAACAAGTCACACAAGTTCAAACATAGCAATGGGAAGGAAAGCACTATCATCAATGAAACATTTCAAAAAGTTTTTGTTGGTTCTGAAATTTGGGTCTTGTGAAACTAAGTTTTTCTTAGTTTCTAAATTTGGGATGTGACAGCTCTTCCCCCCTTAAAAATAAATCTTGTCCTCGAGATTTGACCGGTGGTAACAGGGGAGTACGAGGGCATGGGTTTTGGGCTGGCTATACTTCCGAGGTCGTTGCTTCTTTAGTGAGGTTGCCATGTGAGATCTTCACTACTTGATAATGCGAGGCTTTCTTTGTTGATAAACTTCTGTGGTGAGTTCAGATCCTTGACGATAGGGTTGACTTGACGATCGGCTTTGATGGATAGTCTTGGTCGGCTGTTTCCAGATTCTACAGGGCTAAAGCGCACGGATCTAATTATTACCACGTTCTTGTATACCCATTGCCGGTCTTCCCCCCTTAAAAAGGGTTTTTTGAACGGTCATGCTGAGGGTTGCATCTGGGGTTGACTTGGAGGCATTGTTCTTCTTGGGTAGCTTAAAAATCTTCGTCTTGGGTGTCATTCCTTAGTGCCTGGGGTTGGTGCAGATATCACTTCCTGATATTTTCTCCTTACGAGGGTCGCAGATGGGGATGCGTTGTTTTCAGGATGCGTCAAGTCGGGGTACTTGACTCTCTCCGGGTTCTAGTTAGTAGAGGGATGTTATAAACTCCTAAAGGCGTCTGAACTTGATTGGTGATTAATGTTGCTAACAGTAAGTGCTTCTGTTGTTTGATTCTTCTTTGTGACTTCCGGTAGATCTTCTTCACGCTGTTCTTCCTTCGGCTTGGCAGAAAAAAGGCTGATCCTGAAAGACTTCTTTGGCTCTGGGTCTTTACGGAGCTTCGCAGTGGTCTTCACAAGTAAGTTAGAGTGCACCAGAATAGTTAGGTTTCCGGGAAAACTTTCTGGTTGAGGGGCTTATGTTAGTTTTCAAGGGAGTTGGGCGCTATATTCTGAACATCAAACTAATTATACCTAAGATCCAAGAACACCAACTTTACATAGGCCCCTTATTCTCGAGTCTTCAAAATACCATTCCAACATCTCTGGTAAGGCCACTACTATTACTAGTTAACTGAATCATGACTTTTGCCCAAGCTAAAGTTATTAATCCACCATCATCTTCCTTGGCATAAACTCTTTATCATAACATATTTCAATCTATCTGATACCCATCAAACCTTTCAGGCATAGTCTCCCCATTACATCCTATCACAAAAATCGTAGTGGTCCACCAATTATTTCTTGATTGATTTTTCTCCCCAGATAGGCATATCTCAAATTATCTTACTCCTTCAGGTGGTTGTTTTCCTACGACCATATCATCAAAGCTAAATAAAGCATCCAGCAGCATGTGATCATTCCATCAAGAATTGCCCCACTTTCTAACCAAATTCAGATTTTATCTCAACACTTTTGGGCCTTGATCTCATAATCAAAGATAAAAGATCTTTCTAAGAATAATCCAAACAGAGCGTGACAAGCTCTGAAAACTACCACCTAGAATGTCTTGCTACTAGACCAAGTCATATTGATTCCTAGAATCCGATAAACATTCACTTATCCTCCACCAATTATTTCTTGCATACAACGATCTACTCATTTGCTAACTCATCTTTGACCACTTCCTATAATTCCATAAGAATTTAGTACAAGGTCACTTGCGCTAAGAATCACCCTAAACATTCCAACACCGGAGTATTCTCTTAATTTACTTGCTTCTAACCAATCCAAACATCATTTTATCAGCAAGTGCTTCCTAAAAATCCAATAACTTTCACCTTTATTTCTAAACCTTAAATCAAGGGTCACGTCTTCTAGCTCCAGATAACCACCAATGGTTGGGGACACAACTGGTTAGCCCCAGTGTATTAATCAAATATACATCCGTTCAAACCCAATTAAATATCCCACTCCAAGTTTTCACTCTTTTATAAACCCCAAATTTTTATATTACCAACAGCATCCACCAAATTTTGATCTCATCGAGATACTTTTGGCTAATAACTTACAATCCAACACCCTTATATCTTCCTAAAGTCTCCTTTCCACCTACTAGTTTTGAGTCGGCCACTGGCACCTCTTAATGGTCCCTAGAAAAAGTTAGTGAGGAACCTTCGCACCAGTTGTTTTTCAAAAGGGTACCTTTTTTTTTTTCGGAAATCACATCCTTGGAGAAACACTATAAATCTCATGTGATTTTCTTACTTAGAACTTGAGTATTTCCTAAGTTATACACTGGGTTTAAGAAAATTATTTTGCCTTTATTTGAGATCTAACACCAATTGCCTCACCCTTGTGGTGACGACTTCCACTAGTCCGAGCGAAGCTTTCTATTAGTTAGTTGTATAAAATTGTGGAGGTCTTTTATAACATCAATTGCCTTAGTCACACGAGAAGAATTTGTTAACAAGGTAGCTAGTCTTGTCATCAAACTACTTTTCATATTCCAGAGGCTGAGATGTACTGGATCATATGACGTTCCGATTATTTGTATATGACACTCAATTGTTTGGGCATATAAAAGCGATTTGTTAACAAGTTCATGAGGCTTGTTACCAAACTACTTCTATATAACACGAACATTAAAATATCACACTATTTCTAGAGAGATTTATAATAGTAGATTCTGATATATGAGTTTCCAAATACTCAAGGATAGTCTGGTATATTGATTACTTCCTTGCCAACTTAAGAAATCTCTCTTCAAAGTCTCTTTGTCGCAGTTCCTCCTTCTTGCGGTCTCTGAGCTCGAATCTTCATAGCAACTCTCCTACACTCCTTGAGTTCTCCTAGTTACCGATTCTAAATGGGTCTCCTTATGTCCTCGTTCTTGTCAAGGCTTATAGTCCTAGAAGATCAGTTAGTACTCTCGTGGACTTGAGTCAGATGTTAATCTAAAGTTAGATACGATAAGTTAGTGTAGTATTCTTGTAATTTTCACAAGTTAATTTTGCGAGGTAAGACTCATGTCTTCACGAGGTTGTCGTAAAATTGCAGTTTCCTTCGAGATCTTGACGCACTTGCTCCAGATGGTGCATGAAGGTCATTATCTGACTTGCCGGTTAGTTGCAAAAATCTCAGGCTGTTTGGTTAAAGATCGGGGTTTTTTGTATCTTGCGATCTGTCAGTTCTTATCGGGAGATGGTTTAGATGAGAGGAAAATATCTTGAAAAGATTTTCCTAAGTGGGTTTACATCTGCAACAAGTGCAACTATGGCGAAGAGGTCAAAAATGGTTTTGATAGGGGCAAAAGGAATTTTATAAAAAGAGAATTTTGGGTTACTTTGTGTTGCCATCAAGGCGTGATTGTGAACGCACAAGAAAAACAACACCCAAACAGAGGACTCACCAAAAACAACACACAACCAGAGTAGAGCACACCAACAAACAACACACAAGGTACCTTTAGTACCAACGGACGTCTAATACTCGTGGTAGTCGGGTAGTACAACCAAGGTTCCTATCAGGTTTATCCTATGGTCTCGGTTAGACATGGTTGGCGAAGTTTTCACTCTGTCGCCTTAGGCTTCTGCGGGAAGAATTGAGATTGTCGAGGTAGTAACTGAGTAGAATTGTTGATGTTGAGTTGAGGTCTTCGAAGGTCTCTTGCTTTGTTGATATCGATAATATTGGTATTTGCAGATCATCACCTTGATGTTGAATGTCAAGTATTTGGGATGGAAGCTTCTTCTTGTGGGTGCTAGCTAATTAGGTCTCACTTGGGTTCATCGTCAAGTATTTTGAACGGGTAAGAGGGATTAGAGAAATCCTTGGAAAATCTTAAATAGAGGGACGAGACTCGGAAATATTTGAGAAGGTGAGAAGAGTGGAAGTTATTTTTGGACTTCCTTAGATAAAAATATGTTTTTGGTAACAATATATTTTTAACAAAATATTTCTTTCCTAACTAACGTCCATGCTAACTAAGGTCTGTTACAGTCAGGATGGCTCTGATACCAAGTCTGTGGGACCCCGGAGATACTCGTTATGTTTCCTGCAACAATCATGATCAGTCTGTTGTTGCACATAACTCGAATTGGCATCACAGAACACCCATAAATACCGAATGAACTTACTTACTTGATTGAAGCCATAACTTCAACATGTACTTGCAGCGGAAATCACCAAACAACGTGGAGCCCAAGCCATTTGCCAACCCTACAGGCAGCTGACTGGGAAGCGCCCTAGTTCGCATTGACGTCATCGAAACCTTCTTCTTCGAACTGCTCCTCTTCAAAACTCTGGCTAAGACAATAGCCAGGGACGAAACCAATATGAGTACATTTGAATGTACTCGCAAACTACCCCCGGAATGAGCATGCACTATTCTTTTTATTGTTTAAATAAATCTTCGTTTGCTTCGATAACTCTATATCCTTGTTGAAAAGAGAAGGATATACTTTTGTTTAAATAAACTTTGTTTTGAAATCTCCATATCTTTATTGAAAAAGGAAAGAAGGCTTTTAGAACTTTTCCCATAAATCTGTTTTTGTAAGAAGTCTCGTTTAAAACTTTTTCCCGAAAATACATCTCTGTTGAAATAGGTAAGAAGTCTCTTTTATAAACATTTTCCCGGAAAATCACCATTTGGTTTATTTCTCCAAAACTCCTCCTTTTCCGACCATAACCCTTCATGGTCATTCAATCCCAACAACCTCATGCCGGCCCGTTGGCATAGTTGCATAAAACATCCTCCACTTTATTTTCCTTTCAAACCTCAAATCTTTCCAAAACTTGCACATGGTCAGAGGAAAGCCTCCCAACTGTCCATATCCGAGGACTCGGCTATTCGAATAGTTTTATTACCCTCTGCAAAGGTAGCACGCTTTCCCCACATCCATCCGACAACTCATCGTGTCAGCCACGTCCCGCCATACAAGGTGTATGCGAAGTTGAGTCACCAACCATAGCCTGTCCTTTGCTCATGCTAGTATAGGACCCTACCGCTACGAAACATTCCATCGACACTTAAATCCAGCACGTCGGAAACTAAGTGTGAGGAATCATAGTTCTGCCCAGCGAGCGAACCCTTCAATCCTCTATCTCCAATTCATATCAGCCCTCAGGCGTTCTTCTCTTTAGAGGACCCGGGTCAGGGGGTAGGTCCTCAGACCATCCCCTCATGGAACGGGGTCATCCCCGTTGTTGAGGCATCCAGTACTAATATGAGCAAACTATATGACTACGCCCTTTCCCATATGTGGGTAAATGTGGTCGCACAGGTTATCGGCTGGTCGTCATAGTACAAAGACACAATGTGCATTTTTCATAAACATCCACATTCACCATTTCTCCACTTCAACACCGACATCTCGGTATTCCATGTCCACACAAGTATTTTCAAAGGAGTTTTGCATAAACAATGTTTTTCCCATCCTATAGTTTGAAAAATAATTTCCATCTAATATCTCCATATAGGGTGTCAAAATAATATACTTGTATTTTGGAAAAGGGTTTTCAAAATCATAGCTTTAGTGGCAAACACCACATAAATCACTTATGCTCTTTATAAGTAAAACATGTGAACCAAAATATATGTATATAGATGCAAGCTCAGAGAATAGCTTGCCTGATTTCAGCATGATGTTCCCGGGGCTTCTTCTCACTGATCAAAGAAATAACTCTCATCCTTCTCCGATAAATCCTTTCCAAATACCACCCCGGTAGCGTTTATCTCTAGCGTCGCAACATGAAATTAAAACAACACTCAATAAGCAAACCAAACCACAAGTGGTATACAAACCAGTAATCACACCACAAGCATCGAACTAATCATTCAAGCAACAAACTAAGATCTATATTTACAAGGGCATTATACTAATCAGGAGTATAACAACATGCACATGCCAAAACAAGAGGGCACAAGACATCCTCAATTAGAGGTAATTAACAACCACTTTTCTTTAATCAGGAAATACTTCAGACAAAAGTTAAACTACCAATTAATCTTGGTAATTCAAAATATCTCACCAAGTTAAGGTGGAGACATCAACAAGGCACTCAAGCTATTACTTAACTTAGAGACAACCAAGTTTAACAAGCAAGGCAAACATCTTTCTCACACCAACATATCTAACAAATACCACTAACAGTACTAACATATTATAACCTGATATACAACAATAACACGAAAGCACAGTACCACAACAATCATTAACAAGCAAGGCATACATTTTAATCACACACAATATTCTTATATCAAAATCCACAATCTTAACAAATCCCTAATCATTAGGAGAAAAGTTATATAGGGGATAAAACCCTAACAAATACATGACTCACAAGTAATTCTCCTAACATGCTAGTAAAATAAGGAAGCATGCCACAACAGTGGGTTACCACCCTACACATGCTAGGACACACATTTATAACCATAAGGTTATAACACACAATTAATTAAAGGCCTAATAAAAATAGGCAGAAAAGGCCTAAACCTTATAATTATCACCACAGTCAATAAATGACTCCTAAATTCAAACCAAGCTAGGGATATGTTCTCCTATACATATAGAAGACAACCCAATTGGATTTACTCCAAAATTCATTTCACAAAAATCTACAAAAATCACCAAAGTGCTACTGGTGTGTTTACAAGATTGAATAGAACTTTGGTTTTAGGTTTCATTTGCAAGCAAGGCCAATAGATCTGGAAAGGTGGCATCTCAACCTATCCAGAGAATTTTAGTTTGCAATATTTGGATATATAAAACTCTAGATATTGAATATTTAGTGAAATAGATACTTTTTACTAGATTAACTCTAGCACACACATAACTACACATTTTGGAAAATGGCCAGTGCCACATGGTTAAGAAAACATATATGAATGCTAAAATATTTGAATCACTCCAATAGCTGTCACAGATTTACCACAAAACAATTAAAGCTACACTGTAAAATTAAACAGGAAATAAAATAGATAATAGATCTACTGGAAAAATCATTACTGGGCTTGATCTGGCCCAGATCCAGCGGTGTGGCTCAGGCTGCGGCCCAGCCAGAGGCCCATGAGCGCGGGCGAAGCGGTACGGTGCTTTCTTCTTCCTCTCGACACGCACGGCAGAGCGAGGTGACGAGTAGGGAGCTCCGGCGAGGACGGCGCGGCGACTCCGGTGCCCTAAGAAGAAAAGGGTGATGTCCATTAGCTAGCCCGCGATGAGGGGAGATCAGGGAAGCAAAAATGGAGGAGAATGGCGGTCTGTGCAGCCCGCGAGTTTGCTCGACGTTCGGCGGCCGGAGCTTCGGTCGGTGAAGAAGAAGACGAGGACGGTGCGGTCGATTCGCAGATCCCCTCTTCGATTCTATTGGCGGAGAGGGAGAAGAGGACGCGGCAAAGAAGATGGTGCTCGTCGATCTACTCGGGAGCCCTGGAACGGCGGCGATGCTCGACGGCGGCGATGTCTAGGGTTCGGTCTCGAACGAGAGAAACAGAGGGAGAGGAGAGAGCAGGTGGGTGAGTGAGTGCTGGAGGGAGGGCAGAGGAGCGCTTCTTGGGGACCTTATCCTCCTCGCTGGGCAGCGGAGAGGAGGGGCCCGGGCAGTGCGACGCACGGGAGAGGTGCACGGCGGCAAGGGCAGTGAGGGAGAGCAGAGGTGCGGCGTCGTGGCGTTCTTACTACCCCTCGCAGGGCAGCAGAGAGGGGAGGGGGGGTCCGGTGCGGTGCGTGCTTGGATGGCCGCGGTCGGAGGAGCGGGAGGGGGGGGCCTGGCGACGAGCGGCGTCGTGCGAGGACGACACGGCGACGGCGGCCACTGCTGCTACAGGGAGAAGATGAAGATTTCGCAGAAAACCCCCTGGACTACTTTTTCTATTTGCATTTAGGTCCTTTTCTTCCTCTGGATTAAATAGACAGCACTGTATTTGAATTATTTGGGCCACTTAAATATTTTAGAAAATTATAAGAAAATTCATGTAGCCTCCCCAATACATGTAGAAGCTCCACAAAAATTGGGGAGTCAAAATAAAATGTTTTGAACCATATTTGTTCATAGAGTTTAAATATGGCATTTTTGGATAAAATCAATTTGTCAAATCAAAATATCTTTGTAATTGGAGATTAGAGATTTTGAGGAGAGAGTAATATGGTAATGAGATGGTTATCATCTCATTCCTGAATTTTATAAGATAAAATAATTGTTGTAACAAAATAGAGAAATGGGTAAAGAAGGAAATTAGATATGATCTTTTCTTTTAATCAAGACTTTATTTTGAGAGTGAGAGTAGTCATAGAGGTCTTGTTTTGTTTTCAAGACACATTCCCAATTTGGGACCAGTGGGTTTTATTTTAGTGTTGGGCACAACAGAGGAATTATCCTCACAAGCAACAGCACCACAAGATCAACATCACAATAATGACCACACAAATCAAACCATCAGATTCAATCATACCACCATTTCCACAATATTATCTTGTCATAACATGATCACCAAAGTTAAATATATTTTTATATTGGTTGGGTCTGATATTTACTAGTCAAACAACTTAAACAACAAGTCACACAAGTTCAAACATAGCAATGGGAAGGAAAGCACTATAATCAATGAAACACTTCAAAAAGTTTTTGTTGGTTCTGAAATTTGGGTCTTGTGAAACTAAGTTTTTCTTAGTTTCTAAATTTGGGATGTGACATTGCTGCAGGCTGCCGGCTAGGTTCCCTGTATGCACCACTCTCCCTCGTGAACAAGACCCACACAGGCTGCCCCCGTAAGCGACCGGTGACGTGCTTGTGATGAAGGACGTCCTAGCGAGTGGGACCCATAAAATACTAAATTCTTTACTTCTGTAAGGTTGTTTTCACAAAAAATGTAGGCCACAGTCTTTGGTCAACTGCTCAGTCAACGTGCCATTTCACGATTGTGACCTATTTACTCATCTCTATCAAGTTCAGAGACATACGGATAATATTTTACGAGTTCAGTGACCTTTGTACTCGTCTCTGCCAAATTGAGTGACTAATGATGCGATAATCTCTTTTGTCAACTTCTTTTCCTTCTTGTTCACGAAGTTCCCAAAAATCTATCTAGAGCATATAGGACACGAAAACTGAAATTTTCATAGTAAAAGAATTGTGAAAATTAGACCGTTAATCTATACTACTATTAAAAGAGCAAACTTCGCCGGATACATTAAATCTATGTCGTACGATCTCTGATCGACGAATCAGATTCTTCCATCCATGTTGAGCTAAACTCAACACATATCCGAATCGTTATTTTTTCTTTCCCCTGAGTTAGGCCGAACGAACGCGGCCTTCGACTCTGCTTCTCCCTCCGTCTCGAGAGAAACATGCAGCCGGCGGTGCGCCCCTTGTGAGCCATGTCAGCCGGGTCTTGGGGCGGTGTTCCAGCAAGGACAGAATCCCCTGATTGGCTAGCCATGGAGTCCTGCTTCTCCTCCCGTTCGAACAAGGCAGGAGGATGGAGAGATGGGGACAAGAGGAGTCGCAGGAGATCGGAAATCCCCTATGGCGGCGGCGGGGTAGAAGGTGAGGCGTCGCTCTGGGAGCAGCGCAGCGGGGCTGCCGGATATGGTGGCGCGCGGGTCCGGGAGGTGACGGCGAACGACGCAGGATAGAGAGGCGGCGTCGCCAGGACGAGCTGGACGGCTTCTGGGGTTGCCATGTCGATGGCGCCACATCCCGGTCCTGTCTCCAGCACGACGCGTCCGGCTGACCAGAGGGGATAGGAGGTGACAAGGCTAAGGCATGAGGAAGCTTTGGCGGCGGGTTGCGGGGGGCTTTGGCGGCGAATCATGGAGTTGAGGGGGAAGAGGTCTCCCACAACTGTGCACTGCCTATCCGCTGCCGCCCTGCCGCCTGCCCGACGCGACCATGGCAAGCAGGCCACGGTCCCCTTTCCCGCAAGTGAGTTTACAACGTTTACCTCGGCTGGATAGGTTTCTTCCCCAAATCCCCAATGGTATTGCGGTGGTGGGCTTTGGGCAGAGGACGCAGGTCGCCGAGCCGAGGAAGGAGATGAGGACGGACTCCCAAGGAAGTTATATACGCCGCCGAAAACCGCCGCTGCCCTTCCGTCCTCCTCCTCTGACGTGGTCGTCCGGTCGCCTGAATTGACGCGTCATGAGACGCTAAACACCGCGTTTGGATGATGCCACAAATGATTCAGGGCAGCAACCCTGCCGCATAGGTCCAATAAACAGACGTTGACTTTCGTTTGGTTGAGTTATATTTGTTAGCTTCATGCCTTCATCTAAATGTAGCGGGATAGTTAATTGCTGATTTTATGTGGATCTTTTTTGCCAGTTTCTTCTGAGTTTCTGACGAAGAATATGTAGTGGATGCACATCACCCTAGGAGGAATTATCAGGCACACGACCAGCGAGCGGTGAAGAAGCAACTTCTCCCTTGGACTACATGACAGGTAAGATTTAGACCTTGATTCCTTACATCCATCTCTATTCAGATTTTTTTGTGCACGTACATTATCTGAAATAGAGATAATTTGCATACTATATATAAGTTGCATAGTTGCTTTATGAGGAAAAAATCATAGCGATTCAGTTTGTATTCTCTGTTCACTAGCTTGACAATAATTAAATTGTTGTGAAGCAGCGAGAAACTACTACTCATATCAGCATCATGTCAAGCTTCTCTTGAAGTACTTTCTGAACCCTGCAATTATGTTCTTTCAAAGTGTTAACCAAATGCAAATGTTTCCCTTTCTCATACCTGCGATTATGTTCTTTACTTATCTTTTACTTGACAGATGATGTCAAAGACACAGAAGAGCAAAGCCACTGCACACCATCTTGGTCTTCTGAAAGTGATTTGAAGCTTCTATATCTTTATTTCAATTTACGGAATATATTCCATTGTATATCATGCCATTGTCTAGGAATCCTAAGAAGCAGCTTACATATAGTTTAACCATTTCACACAAAGTTATGCCTTCATGATTGTGTTGCTGCATATACCTTGCCTTACTTCATGTCTAACCATACAGTAGTGATATCAGTTTAATATGGAGTGGTAGATTGACATTGTGGTTATCAATTATGTTAGCATGATTCCATGTGTTGTACATCAACCTTCATGCATAATTCTTGATGAGGGACGCCCTAATGATCTGCCAGGCTTTTATGCAGGATTAAAAGAATGTGATTGGACCATGGTTACGCAAATCTGCTTAACTCTCTCGAGTTTGGACCAACGTGTTTACTATTTCCTATGGACGTTCAAGAATAAATATCAGTTATTAATTCTTCTTCCATATATCATATATTTCATCTGTATGTACTTTGTTTTATTACTCCTCATGAAATATTTTACATTTTATATCCACATGTTAGAGTTTGTTAGATGGATATTTTACATTTTTATAACATAACTTTTGATTCCCTTGAAACTTTTCCATCTATCTGTCTCTTTTAAACACAATCATTTCCCTTTTGCAAGTTTGACATGCTTCGTTTTGTGAATGAGGAAATTAAATGCTCTTGTCGCATGTTACTCGCTGACTAATTTCAAGGTACTCCTTAAAAACATGTATGAGTGATCTTGTCGGATGTTGCCTACTGACTAATTTCGACCATAATTAATCATACTACAATAGTTCGGAATAAACAAAGGATGATGTGTTCACAAAATTTAGTTGACACGTGTGTGCACGTGCAAAGCTACTAGTCTATTAAGTACAACAATGCATATCCAACCGAGCTGGAAGGAGGACGATGAAGTATAAATTGGGTACGAGCTTAAAATCACTTAAACTGACAGCAAGCAGTTCTTACACCAGCTACATGCAAACCATCAACTCATAGCTATTCACGTTCCCTTCTGTCTTGACCTAAATACTGCCTCTTTATTCATGCGACTTTTTTACTGATCGTACATCGAGAAAGAGAAGGGTACAACACTTTATGTTGACATCCCTGGCAGACAAGTCGGTGTATGTAATAATACAAAATTCCCCCACGGTGCAAAATTTGGCAGGCGTGAAAATCCGGTTTATTCACTCAACTTGAAGAATCTTTGGGATAATTGTCCAAGACAGTTATTTCACCATTATCCTGAAAAAGAAAAAATAAGTATTTACATCTTCAACAATTAATAGGTATATATACCTATATAGCACTAGCTTTGGTAAATTTTTAAACTTTAGTTTTGATGATCCCCAAGAAGCAATCTTGGAAACTAATTTTGATTAGTATAATGTATGTTCGTGTTTAACAAAATATATGGTTCGGTAAAAGTATTTTCTAGTAATAATCTCATGTTACTTTCATATTGCCAAAGAAAATTCTCACAAAACTTTACGTAATAGAACCTCAGAAAGGTGGCAAAATTTATACCGCGACATCACAAATTTGATGACTAACTTATACTCCATCATTCTTGGCGTAACTGTTAGAAATAGCACGCCTGTTCTGTGAAAATAAAAGAACGGCGATCTTTGATGCTAATCTGAACAATTTGGAACTTAAATTGCCCTGACAACCAAACAATTTGGTCACGCCAAACATGAACACATTCTGCTGAGTAGTAAAATTAACAACCAACCGGAACTTGTCACATCACACAGTAAGAAAAATACTGTTCCCACCAAGCAAAAAGAAACTTCTTACGTTCATTCCCATATAATAGGTAAATAAGGTAAATGAAGCATGGCAACAATTTGAGATATTCTGGTTTTCTTTTCCTTTTCAGTGGAAATAGAGGCTTTGAGTTTGAGCTTTTCTAGGTGAGTAGGCAGGTATTGTATGCATTCTGGACTTGCGGTTATGATATGGCATAATACTTCATCATTACAAGAACTAACGAGATATCAAATCTGGTTAACTTAAATTAGCTCCAAGCATTTGTTTCTTATACTCCCTCCGCCCCTGTTAATGGCATCCTCGTTTTTCGTTAATTGACTTTGACAATCAATTTGAACAATAATAAATGCGAAATGTGTCGTAAAAATTAGGTAAACAGTTTTCAACAACAAATTCGATGCCGTCCGTAACTCCTAGGAGGGTGTAACTGAAACACTTCTTTCTTTCCAATAAAAAGAAACGCAAATCTTTTGCGTTTCCTTGAAAATATAACTTCTGTAGCACATAACCTACGTTTTGTTGGTCAAATCGATAGTCAAAGTTAAACCTTGAAATATGTGTGCTCCATGTAAATAGGGACAGACGGTTGACTCCTACATGTTAACCCACAATGACTTGAAAATTGAAGAAATAAAAGGCCAAAAGATAGACAGACGAACCTGCTAGGTGTACTTTGCTGCTATCTCCCGCATGAGGCTTTCTGGAGCTGCAAAAAAAGAGACTTATGATAAACAAGGTGCTGTAGACATATATTAGTTATATCCAACATTGCATTAGGTGTATCCAACTCTGCTTGATTTTGTATTCATTTAGGAGTCCTTGTCTTGAAAATCAAGTTATGTTATTGAATTTGTATGTTATGAATATGGGTCCAGCTGTCACAGTGAACAGTAACCACCATAGAAGGAGATGTATCCATAATTCCATATAGTGTAAGGAGGCAAGAAAGAAAATTAACTTTTTCCCTTCTCCCTACCCATCTAGTCTCTTATCTTATCTATTCGTGAGCGAATGTTCCGCGACTAGTTGCGCCCGCACCCCATTATTGGATGTCCTATTTTCGAGTTTTCAAAAAATCCAAAATAAATCATGAACATTGGTCATGTTGTTTCTCGTGCATCCAGAAATTTTCATCCCAAAATATGAGAATATGTGTCTTGTGCAAAAAAGAGAAGACACAAATGAATAGTATCACGTAATATTCACACATCATTTGTCTTTTTTGTGCAGCGCACATAATGTCATATTTTTGGATGAAAATTTGTGGATGCATGTGAAACAACATAACCAATGTTAATGATTTATTTCACATTTTTTTGGAAAATTGGAAGTACGACTTGCGGAATGGGGTGCGGTCGCAACTAGTTGCAAACTTTAGTTTCCCTATCTATTCCCACTACCTTCCTTCCGAGACAACCCCGTACCTTGAAAACTTAAGTTGCTGTTTACAACATCTGGTATCAGAGCCACTCACTATGGCTTCTGGTGCTGAGAGACTTCAACAACCCTTTGACAAGCAAACGCACCTTGGAGACAAAGATAGAGGCAGAGAAGAAGGAGGAAGCAATATCAGTGACGGCTCAGCAAGAACTGGAGACAAGTGACAACTTGCTTCCTCGGTCAGAGCCAATTCTAGAGCCCCCCACCATGACAAAGACCAAAGGAGATGCCGATCTGGTCCTAGAAGGCATCGAGGAGCTCTCCTGCCACACAATTATGGTGGAGAACCGCATTGAGGTGCAGCCTTCTATGATAGCGGTGCTTCTTCTATGACCGCAGCGGCACAGTCGCACCACGAGGCAACGCCGCAAGACACGAGGGTGGAGACGATGAAGCTGTGATAAGCAGAAGTAGAGTTGGCAGGGACATCAGTCATCCGTCTCAGGGTGACGGCACCTCACTTCCTGGAGGCTGCAGAAGAGGAGTCCTCTCGTCCTAACCCTAACTAAGGCTCGGATGGGTTATGTAGGCTTGTACTTTTCCCACATCCGTGGAAATTCATTCGGAATTGAAACACATCTATGAACCATCGCATCTGAGAAGAATGGGGGCGGAGGCTATGGCATGCTACATCAAGATTCTTTTATACAAGGTGCTGGGATGTTAGCATCATTTGGTACACTAAGGGTTATCAAAAGTTAAGAGAAGATGATACCTTCTATACCACCAGTGAAATGCTCAAATTGACCCATGGCTTGTCTAACAAACATCTCTACACCGCTGACAACTTTCACTCCACATTCTTCTGCTTCTCGTAGAAGACGGGTAGTTTTTGGGGCATATACCGCATCAAACACTACATCATAGAAACTTAAAGCTTGCTGCAGATCCAAAATGAGAATTCTTCAAATATACTGAGGCAGCATGTTAAAGAAGGAATAACAGATTACAAGTGATTCAGAAGTGTATTGCCGCTAGAATGGAACAAGTTTTGCGTTTGGCGTGTGACCTTTGGAATAGGAGTGCCATCAACATTTGGGTACATCCCCAATGATGTTGCATTAGCAAGGATCATTCCTTCTTCAGGCCCAAAATTTTCCAGGTCAGCTAACCTTAGGGCTTCACCACCAACTGCATTGGCCAGAGTAACTGCCTTTTCTGGGAAAACGAATAATTTGTAAAATTACATGATGTTTTACTATACGTCCACTATTCATCTCAAAGATCAAATCGAGCATAGACCAGCGAGAGATGAAACCAAAAAAATCATGTAAGGAAGCTGTGCTAATTATAAGATGGTATGGTAGCTGGTACAAAGTAGGTTCACTGCACAATGCGGCGTAACGCGATGCGTATACATCGGAGACAAAATGAGGATCCCAAGACCCAGTTCCCTTGTGTTTCCTTGCTCAACCAGATCCAACTTATTGCATCTTCTTTAAGGAGTAGCAACTTCTACTTCATTCAGCCATCATCTTCTAATCCAGGACCAACCCAACCAAATGGTATTCACCTATCATACCTAGTAGCAACGATGTTGCTGTTTTATGAGCTGTCATGGCTGTGGCAGCCTCTTATACATGAACCTCTCCCGGTTTATTTGGACAGAAGTATTCAAGGCATTTCGATGATTATTAATGAGAAGAAAGGTATATGCAATAAGCATCCCGACTTTTTACAAATGGGATTCATGTAGTTCTTCTGATATATGCTAAAAAGTGTAGCTTCTGAAACTTTTTACAAAATAACTTTGTTTTCAACAAATTTATGCTATTTATCAGATAATTACGAATGCTTTAGTACCATAATGTGTGCATAATATATGACGCTTTACCAGTACAAAATGGACATGAAGATAGATTAGATATATTGATAAACACCGCCAAATACAAAATCTTACCATAGGTACGGTTTGCTACAACAACTCTCGCACCCTTCTTCTTTGCCCCATAAGCAATTGCCTTGCCAGCACCACCAGCACCTACAACAACAATAAGCCTGCCAGCCAAGGGTGACACAGCAGCATCCTTTGACCCTGGACCTGTGGAACATAAAGCATCTGACATTTGTCCATGACTCCCAAGTAAATGTTACAAGGGATCGGTTAAGATTGCTTAAACCTCCTATGCCATCCTCAATAGCAGAAATTGCTCCAATGTAGTCTGTATTGTACCCCACTAATTTGCCATCTGATTTCCTAATTATAGTGTTTATGGCTCCTATTGACTGCAGATTAACAGAATAAAATAGCAGGTAAAACAAATAGAAAACGGAAGCTAATTCATGAAGTAGGCACGAAAGTAGTACAGTGCATCCAGGTACCTTAGCAACAGCGTCATGTTCATGGCAACAATGCACTGCATCCACTTTGAAAGGAAGAGAGCAACTGCATTACAGTAAGTAATACAGCGTGAAACAAACTTGCTCTTGTGAGATGTACACATGAAAAGCTTAAAATGACTTTCCAAAACTTCATTTGATAGGAGTACAAGAGTTCTGGTTTTCTGTGATACTGCTCATTCTCTGGTTCACACCCTTAAGTAAAAAATGCCCATGCCAGCTACTTTGCCCAGACCGTGCGGATCAATACTTATTAAGTACGATAAGAATAAGTGAACTTTGGAAAAAGAAAGAAACACATTAAAATGGCAAAATGTGGGAAATTGCATAGCTAGACACAGTTATACAACTGCAGAAGTGAATGATTGGATAAATTTGATGCCTTGGACTTCTGATATACTGTTTCTCAATCTTTGGTGGATTATTTCCAATAAGCACATCCATGTGGTTCTTTAGACCACAGCAAAATAAGCATTTCATTCTGAGCAATCTGACATATTAGTAATGTATTTTTTTTCTATTTTTTGGATTGGAATTAGTACCTAAATCCTGAAAAATCTGAAGCTGAATATGTGTCAAGGAATCTAGCAAGATCATCTGCCAGAAGAGGAAGATAAACAGCATTGTATCCAATAGACTGAAGACATTTATTGTGCAGTATTGGGCTCTTGCTCTGCTTTACTGGGTTGGCTATAAGACCAAGAACCTTTGTATCAGGTCCTATCGACCTTATATTGTAAATATCCAATAATTCTTCAATTGTTGGCTGCCCAGATGCTGATGTCTTTGTAGCATCAAGTATTCCGAAGGTAAGATATCCACCAAATTTTGGGGATAACACCCTTGACATCAGACCTCTTTCACTCATCACCAATCCAATCATAGGCACCTGTCATTTCTATTGGTCAGTGAAATGGTAATGTATACACCTGGCAAGAATTAGGAAACCATATAGCTTAACTCCTTAAGCATGCAAGCACACATCAGATTAGCTATGCCAACTAGCTATACTGTTGTGCCGCTCCAAATCCACAATACCAGGCTTTGATGAAGCCAAGATAAATGAATAAGATAAAAATAGCAATATTTTAAATGGGTGCTTCTATTACAGTAACAAGCTCGTAAAGACACAAAAGTTTGATGAAACCGATCTATACAAACAAGAATCATTGAAGCAATGAGCGACGTACAAGGTAGCTAGTTAAGAAAGAAAGGACACGGGAAATTTTGCAAATCAAGACAACTATGTTGGTTCTCATCAAATTTTGATTCTTTTTTAATAAATTATTGTTTGAACATAAGAGGATATGTGCCAAGCGATTCTTGAAAAGTGCATACAAGTGGGTGTGCTGTTCATCTAGCTTGACTATAGCACAACTATAGAAATTTAAGTTTTGAAAACAACTGGCTATAGTTAACTTTCAGATGACACAGAGAACACCTTCCATGCTGAAAATGCCAGAAAGGATTTGACGGCAGTTAAATCACAAGACATAAGGAATGAATATTAAGGATTTGACGGCAGTTAAATCACAAGACATAAGGACTGAATATACAATACAGATAACTAGAAACTGTCACTTACTTGGCAGTGCACCATCACTTGGAACATCCTTGACACATCAACAATGTCCGTAGCAGTGGTTGCAATCTTAACTATGTCAGCTCCAACTGCTTGTATTCTAGCTACAAGATTTGAAAGCTCCTCGCAGGATGGGGTACTCTCGTAATTATGTGAAGAAACAATAAGCTTACACTTATCTGGCTTATTACCAGAAAGAAAGTTGACAAATTTGTCAGCAACCTGAAGCATAACCAAATTTGCTCGTCATGAGAGGATTCATATAATTAACTAGCAGAACAGCTAACGAATCTAGTAGCAAAACCCTGTTATCACCGTTAGTGGTAGAAAGAGAACAAAACAGAGTTTCGCTCGTAATACTTATTCTTTTACTTTACATTAGAGAAACCATTAACGATGAAAATGTCTTGAGTTAACTAACATGCATATATCCGCAGAATAACAAAATGACGAGCGTCGGGAAATTCCCAATGTATAAACGAACCTTTAACTCGATGTCAACATAGTCTACACCTAGTTCCATCGCCAAACGCAGTGTTTCAAACCTTGTGGCATCATCACCATCATAACGACCTCCTTCCCAATTAGGCCTGCAAAAAATAAACAGATGTACACCTCATCTATGTAAGGCATCATGGTACACTGGTGTACATACTACATAGACACAAGAATTAGGTAGATATTTTCCTCGAACATAACTTAGATAGATATGACCAACTGATGGGCGATACATACAAGTGTCTCTGGCTAAACAAAAATACTTGATTAAGTCTAATATAAAAGATTGGGTTAGAGGTTAGTGTTTCTATGTGGTATTTCGCAACAGCGAGCCAGTATGGCAATACAGTCCAACAAACTTTGGGATTATTACTTTGTTGCCTAAAAAGGAAGATGCTAGTAGAATAGAGCAGTATAGGACAATTTGTCTCCTGATTGTAAGCTTTAAAATTTCACTGAAGTGAGTACAAATAGGGTAACTTCAATTGCGAGTAGAGTTGTGCGTCCAACTCAAACGGCCTTCCTCCATGGAGACATATTTTAGAAGGGGTTGTAGTCTTGCATGAGACAATTCATGAGATGCATAGGAAGAAACTAGATGGAGTTCTTTTTAAAATTGAATTTGAAAAAGCTTATGACAAAGTAAAGTTGTCTTTTTTACAACAAGTCCTGCGTATGAAAGGGTTTGCACTAGCGTAGTGTGAATGGATTGCTAGATTTGTTCAGGATGGGAGTGTTGGTATACGGGTTAATGACGATATTGGTCATTACTTCCAAACTCTTAAAGGTTAACAACAAGGAGATCCGTTGTCACCTTTGTTGTTTAACCTTGTAGCTGATATGCTGACTATTTTAACTGCGCGAGCCAAGGAAGATGGTGAGGTTGGGGGACTAATACCACATCTAGTTGATGGTGGTGTTTCGATTTTCCAATATGCGTATGACAAAGTATTATTTCTTGAACATGATGCTGCGAAAGCCATGAATATGAAGCTTATATTGGCATTCTTTGAACAATTGTCGGGATTAAAAATTAATTTTCATAAAAGCGAGTTGTCTTGTTTTGGAAAAGCGGTTGAGGAGGAGGATCAGTACCGAAATATTTTTGGGTGTGAATTAGGTTCTCTACCTTTTAAATATTTGGGTATTCCTATTCATTATAGGAAGCTACTCAACAAGGAATGGAAACCGGTTGAAGATCGCTTTGAGCGGAAGCTAGGATCTTGGGTAGCTAAGATGTTATCATAGGGAAAATATAGGCTCACCAAATGTAATATTGTTTGTAGGCCAAAATACCAAGGGGTCTCGGTATTGAAGTGCTTGAGTTTAAAAATAAATGACTTTTGAGTAAATGGCTATTCAAATTACTTACGGAGGATGGGTGTGGGAGGAGCTTTTAACAAATAAATATTTAGGGGAAAAAACTTTATCTCAGTTTCAATTAAAACCTAATGACTCACCTTTTTGGAAGAGGTTAATGAGAGTTAAAGAAGATTTCTTGAAGTACGGATCGTTTGCTATTGGTGATGGTAAAAAAAAAACGTGTTTTTGGGAAGATGTTTGGATGGGTAATACCTCACTAGCGAGTGAGCACATTTTTATACAATGCTGCGTCGGATAAACACATAATGGTGGCGGCTGTGTTGGGAAGTTCTCCGATCAACTTACGATGTAGAAGAAATTTGGTAGGTTTTAATAGGGAGAGGTGGTTTCAATTAGTCGAAAGATTAATGCGGATTCAGTTGAATGATGAGCCGGATAGGTTTAATTGGAGGTTAACACCATCGGGTGTTTTTTCGGTTAAATCATACTATACCGAGCTAATAAATGGGCATACAAGTTACTTGCGAAAATACTTGTGGAAATTAAAAGTACCACTAAAGATTCGTATCTTTTTGTGGTTCTTGCACAAAAAAGAGCTCTTGACAAAGGACAACCTAATTAAACAAAGATGGATAGGGTGTAAGAAATGTGTTTTATGTGATATGGATGAAACCGTAGAGCACCTTTTTATTTCTTGTTCTTTTGTTCGAAATATTTGGCGCCTGGTTCATTTCATTTTCAACATTAAACCCCCTTCCAGTGTACGGAATATGTTTGAAAGTTGGCTAAATAGTGTAGACAATAAGGTCCAAAGAGCTTATTAGGATTGGCATCGCGGCTATGCTATGAGCTATTTGGAACAGCCGACATAATATTATTTTTAACAAACCAACTTCTACTCATTATTTGCAGGTTATAAACAAGGTGACCTAGTGGATCCACATGTGATCATTTCTTCTCCTTGCGGAGCGGCGTGGTCTCATGGATACAGAATGTACTCGAATGATGATGGTCGTACGGGCTATCTTCTGCCCATAAGAGATAGAGCGTGTTTCGTGTGGCTGATTTTTGTATCCACTCTGAGTGATCCTTGAATTATAAACTTTGAGATACATCAAACTTTAATAATAATTGCAGTGGTTGTGTGCATCATTTTGATGCAGAGGCCGGAGATCCGCACCGTATTTTCTATAAAAAAAGTAGCTCGGTAAAAAGCTGGAAATGATCATCGGCATGTTCGAGCTTCTTGTGTGATGCTACATTGCCATTAAGAGAACTTTTAGTGTGGCGGTCTAGTTAATCTGTATGAGTCTTCCCTATAGCTAAGTTTGTTGCTGTCTTTTGTCAGAGGTATTTTGGGGTGCAGAAAGTGACTCAAAATCCAACACAAGAGCTACGAGCCATAAGAGCAAGCTCGGGGCATTCCCCAATTTAGTTTCTCACGAGCATCTGCGCGAACTGCGAACGCTGCCGATGTTTCAACATGGACGTATTCCCTCCGTTTGGAAAAAGATGTCTCAAAAATGAGCTATGTGTAACGGAGGGAGCAGAATCTATCAGAGCAACTAAAATAAACCGAGGCTCGGAAAGCGGGTTGGAAAATCGAACCGGTAGGTGACAAGGGCCGGGAGAGGGCAGCTGCGGAGCAGGCGCGGGAGGTCCTCACTCGGGCTGAACCCCTCAATGAAGTCCAGCCGGATCTCGACGAGGTCGCCTCCCGCGGCCGCGGCCGCCGCCGCGTCGATCTCCATCTCCTCGACCGTCCGCGCCACCAGCGGCACGCACAGCAGCGTCATGTCCTCCTATCCCTGTGTTGCTCCCTTGGCGCTCGCGATGTAGATGCGAGCGATCAGCAATGGCGGCCACGGGTGGAGTTGGTGCCAATTGGCCGCGCGCGCAAGTGGAAGGGGAGGGTGGGTGCGGGGTGTGAACAAGGAGGGGGGCGGCAGCCTCAAATGTTGGTGGGTGGGAAGGGGGTTGGTGGAATCCTGGCCCAAGTGTACTGTTTCACCCATGGAGCGCTGCTGTGCGTGAGAGAAGTTGACTGATGGTTAGCATGGTGGGTGTAGCCAGCCCATCAGAGTTCAAACGGACGTTTTTCTTTTAGCCGGAGAATTCTTCACTAGGAGGCAATGTTCCCGTTGACAGCGAGTAGAGATGTAAATGGTGTGCATAATTTCTGACCGGAATCCGCATCCGTTTTTAACAATATGATATGTAATTATGAAGATCCGCTGGATACTGATACAGATAAAGATACCCATTAGGCAGATATCCGATGGATATGGTAGAACATATGGTATTGTTATTATCCGACATATGCGGATTACCCGCAGTTTAGTTAGTATAAATAGGCAAATTTATTGGCACATTGAGCTAATCACCCATTACGTCTTTGTGTATATAACTATACTACCCGAGTTATACTCACTAATCATATAGGATTATTCGTTATATATTGTGCAACCATGCACTTGCATCATGCCCATGAACATTGTGTTCACTTTGTAGTGTCACGCGCTTGCATAGTTCTTTTGTTCAAAAAAAATCATGGTAAATTTATGTTTTTTTGTACATATTTCCTCTATTTAGTATTTGTATCCGCTCCGAATCCGCTCTCTCCCCGATCCGTATCGGTAGCCCGATAATATCTGCATAACCCGATAATATCCACATTCGTATCCGTTTCCGGTCATTATCCGATCCGCTCCGAATTCAAAAAAAGTAATATGGAAAATGATATGAAAAGTGCATTATCCGATCCGATCTGATTCGTTTACATCCCTAACAACTAACAATGAGGCGTCTGTGGTGACTTCGTCAATCTCAAGATATAACCACCGACTCAGTCTTTCAGATGTGCTCATATGGGTAGGGTGTGCATGTGTGCGTTCATAGGGGTGAGTGTATGCACATGTATGTGAGCGTCTGCATTGTAAAAAAAAGTGACGGTGTGCGTGCCGCTGGAGTAGTACGTTGTCATCACGGTTTACTGCACACTGCGATAATTATATCAGCACCCTGTTGGTCATCGAGTTTATAACTAAATCGTCTCTACGGTGGTAATTTTTCACTTCACACACTGGTGACTACATCACCACCATGCAGTGATGCAGTCCATGCTACAGTAGCGACTATTCACGCAATTTGTTTTCAGCTGCATCCAGATTCTCTTTCTCGAACAGTTTATTATAGGGAAAAGCAGAAATGCTAGCCATTGGTTTTACAACGAAAAAGCAAATTCATTTAAACATGTTTATGTTTAATTGGTTTATTTAAACTAACAATTTAATTACAGTACTCTGCACCAAAATCAGTATCCCTCATAATTGTCTTTTTAGCGATTCAATATACATGGCTCAAATATATATCCAAGTATCAGAAAAGAAGATTACGACATTTGCTCGTACCAACTATAGTTTATTTTCGGCTTTCTCTTGTCCCCTTCATATCACAAGATCTTTTAGTAGCATTCAGACTGCGGAAGAACACTGTCATTTAACCAGCTAGGTTTAAGGATCTGTGTACTAGATCGATGCTCGAGCCAGCCAGTCAGGTCAAAGGTGATAAATAAACTACGTCTTGAGGCTACGGATAAATAATAGTAGCAGACTCGTTCACAGCAGCGGCGATACAATTTAGATTTAGTTACTAGTCTCGTCTTATTGAAGCATCAGTTCGCACCTCCTTCTGCAATGATGTAAATATTGTGAACCATACACAGCAGTCACCAGGTAACCTCCCCCAGCCTCAAACTCATATATCAACATCCCCTCCCGAGCTGGCTGAATCGCCATCACTGCCGTCACTATCACTACTGCTGCTCCCGCTTCCGCTCCCACTCCCACTGCCACTACTGCTGCTGCTGCTGCTGCTACTTCCGCTAGAGCTAGAGCTGGCCTGCTCCACCTGCTGGCCTTCTGCATTGACTTGAGCCCGCAGCGCCTCAGCTGCATTAAGTCCTTCATCAGCTTCGTCATTTACATCTACATCGGCAACCTCATCATCGATGTCAAGCTGATTTGGTATGTTGATGTCAAAACCACGATAAGATGTCCCTTGTGCTGAGGCCATATTATTGGGTGAGCCATTGTCATCGTCGCCAAGTATGTCTAGGTTTTCATCTTGGTCCTCTGGATCAGGTGAAAAGGAAAATGGGTCTGCAGTGACTGGCTGATATGTAGAGCTCCTGTTATTGTTTCTTGGTTCTGTCATGGGCAAGGAAGCAAATGAGCATACATTACAATCATGCCCGAGAAATATAGAAGTTTAGCATATCATAAGAAACATGGTAATCTATAGCAATGTTTAGAGTATAAATGTTTTTTCTTGTGGTTCCATTTCTATCGGACGGCAAAGTCGATTTTGGCACAGGTAGTCATGCATGGACAAGAGCACCATGATCACCTTATTTACAAGAAAAATGTCCACTTCTCAACGACAAAGTAGGGCAGAAGTTTTTGCAGTGCTGAACTATAAGATCATTTGATACAACAAACCCTGAACTATCCAAACAGTCCACATTTGACCCTCTAGTGATTCCACAAGTGGTTTTGGCTGACATGCCATCAAATTTCATTTTCATCTTTTAGATTATTTATTCTCATGGTGCATGCTTATTAATGACAACGTGCTAGTAACCTGGAGTCCTGGAGACCGTCTGACATCCACATGACCCGAAAGACACCTCGTCAAATCACCGAATGGTGAAAACTGAATGCTTGTCAGAGTTGAAGGTTGAAAAGTGGACCTTCTTTTAATGCTCTAATAAGACAGCAGGTTTTATACAACGCCCTCAAGACTATGGCTATCCTAACACCTTTGGGCAAAAGGGGTGACAACATTACTTACTAATGGGTACTCATCATCCTCAACAGAATGCTTTTCGTCAAGAAAGCACACTAACCTCATTCTCCACCCTCAAGGGCCTCTTCTTTCATGTAGGCATCAGCAATGCCCTAGACAACCCTTCTGTGTTGCCGGTATACGAGTTATGTTTTTAGCTATGTGTGGCATGGTCCACTGGGCCCTAGGTAGAGACAGGTGTCACATCACACTTATGCAAGATGAGGACGAAGGGGAATGGGTAGTTCTATAACTGAAGTTTTTCACAAGATAAAACCTAAAGTGGCTAGGATCCATGGTGGCATGCGATACTGGTGCAATATTCTCCCCAAAGCATCAGAGAGACCGAATCACAGAAGCAATTCAGCCGACTACGGTTGAACCAGATATTCAGAATTTGATGAATCAAATTTCTATGGATTTCCAAGTCAATCTAGTGGTTCTACTTAAAGAAAGCGGTTCAACAAAATCAGTGGTTCTACTGGAGTTTCAAAGACCGTGCTACAGGACTAGTAATATAGAAAACTACAAGTCTGTTCCAGCTTCTGGTTGTTGAACTTTTTTCGGCATAACCAGCTTCAAAAAAGGTCATGTTTCCTTTTGTCAGCATGCGGCCTCTTTCGGCTGCAAGCCTGCAACCATGCTCAGCTGGTAGCATCTGTGGCGTTATTTGGTGAGGGACCAGCCCATAAGGCACCACTGAACCAGGAGCTAGGTATCTCTTCAAACTAGTGGTGTTATAGTTGCTATTTAGAGATACCATACGTTAGGATACAATTGAGAGTTTGAGCTTGATACGATGGTGGAGCCAAGAGTGGTTTCTGCGTATAATGGTCTAGCAATAGCATACATCAAGCATGAAACAAAAGTCTTTGAGGCCTCGCCTAGGATGAGGGCCGTCTATCTCCCTCTTTTAAACCCTAATCATAAGAACACAAAAGCTAGATGTCACAAATAACAGCAGGGTTGATAAATAGCATGCAGCCAGCCAGCAATATCTTGCGAATATCCCTCAAGCGCAAATACAGCTTTTGGAACTGATGGTACTGATCACGTTCTTATGAGCAATTGTTCGGCCTGACATGGCTCTTTTCTTATACTGAAAATATTTGATGGGCGATAAAAGAATATGAAACAAGTGGGCCAAGCAAGTTCCAAATTTACGTAGGACTAAGAAAAAGTGAATAAGTCTATCTCGGCAAATTAACACCTGATAAACAGGACCGCAAATCACAATACATGACATATTTTACAACAATCATTCAATTTAACCGCTAAGGATTATAATCCTACAAAAAAAATCCTTAGAAAATCCTCTAGAGTCAAAGATTGTCAATATCAAAGCAGTAAAATAAACGAAATGACTTGTTTGTCACCTCATGACATATACAAGAAGCAGAAGAAAAGAGTGCAGACTGATGTCGAGTTACCTGTATTTTCAGGTTCACCAATGTCAATGCGCTCAACCTCAACCTGCAGGATATTCAGAATCACGGTTACATACAAGTGCCTCTAGCAATATCAAACAATAGACTGAAATTGTACAACATCAAATCATGAAGGTTGGCAAAGATTTCATATATTACTTGCACAACCGTATCGGTGTCTTCATCTGACAATTTTAACTATGAATTTAGGGAAAATACTGATGCGCATTTCTATATTAATCTAGTCGTCTCCCTCTCACCACAAAACAAGAACTCAGACCTTAGTTTCGGCGAATATCATAGGAAACCAACAGTGTTCCTATGGTCTGTAATAGTGCTCCTTTGGATTGTAACCCGCAAACCAATCAGTAACACAATACCTATTCCCATGGAATTAAATTTCACACGGTTTCCCTACCGATATCTTCTATTCCAAATAAGGCCCCGCCCTAAGGTTTATATAAATATCAGCAAGACTGTACTTTTAAAGTTTGAATAAGCAAACTCAATTTTCAGTGAGAAACGCAAACAAGATTTGGGTATGCCATATAATAATACAAGGAAACTGACGGACGAATTATGATTAGGGAATTTAATTTAGTAAACCACAAATATGACGTGTCTTGTAGAGTTCCAAAGGCTGCTGACAGCCTTTTGAACTGATTAGGGTTGAACTTTCGTTAGAGTGTGACTTTTCCTTGGCGCTATGCCTCCTTAAAACTAAGTACATCTAGATGAAACACCAATGGTGACAGCAAACTCTGGGCAAACATATTATTGGCTTTAACATTTGGAATTTAAAAAGAACCTATTATTTCATTTCCTCTTTGTCCCTGACCTAAAAATGAACAAATGATAAAATATTTACCTACATTTAGCTAGGGCATGTAACATGCTAACAGAACTTACCGGAACTGAGTGCATAGAAGGCTTGTTCATTGCAGGCAACTTGACAACTTTCGCTGATGGAGGAGAATGAGATTCACCCATTCCAGTAGTTGTAGCTGCCGAGGAATTTGTTGCAGACTCTCCCGGAACCCGGACATGTCTTAATCTTTTGACAGCCCGATGCAATCGCTCCAAGCGAAAGGTTTCACCGTCAAAAAACAAGACACCATCATTATCCTTATACTCTTCTTGGTTTCCTTCGAATGCCACCTTTGGCTTGCCAGGCTGATTGTTATGAAATTCTACAGATACCCGATTATCTTTGCTTTTCTGCAGAGAGCCAGCTTGAGTCTTATCAATGGATGCTGGCTTAAATTCATCTGCAACATCAAACATAATACAATGACTTTACGCAAAACCAAATTTCGTTTATTCCTAAAGACAATAAGAATATGTGAAGCTTTCACAGATCAAAAATGGTATTCAGTTCTGTTAGATGGTATAGAGGAGGTAACTTTGCTTGCTTCCTAGTCAATTATGAGTTATGCTTGCCTTGATAAATTGTGTAGGAGGAGATTTACATATAATGCATACAAGATAACTTACAATTACGTATATTAATAAATGGAAGAGTAAAGTCTATTATAAACCTTGAATTTGTAGTGGTTAGCTAAATCAAACCCCAAACTTCAAATCACTTAAGGTAACACACTAACTATCTAATCCTGGTCTATCCTGGACCCTAGACCTGTTTGGCACACCGGGAAAGCGACAATCTCTACCGGGATAACAAGTTACTCTCACTGACAATGCGGACCCATGTGACATATCCGTCACTAGCGCTCCTAGAGACAGTCCGTAGTGGAGGGCTGATCTGTGTACAAAGAAGATGACCCCGTCTCGTAGCGCTAGAACTGCTGCACTGACAAACATCTTCCCCCACCTGCAGCTTTGCAGGGCCGCTGTGGCAACAACAGCCATGGACTTGGCTCTGGCAGCCACGCAAGGAGCCAGAGCTCGACGACAGGGTGCTCCAATGGTGGCGGTGTTGGGCTTAGCTTGCCTACGGTCAGACGTGCTAGTGCGGGAAATCGACATGGAAGTGCAACTCGTGCAAAGCTGACAGATATTTTGTCCACAATATCTCCATATCAAATCTCAATATGCGATCATGGTATGTACGAAAAACGAAAATGCTGCATGTAGCAGGGATGTACGCCAAAAGTGAGTAACCACTGACCAGGCCTGAACTTTAGGGGATAAGTCCAAGCTAACAAAGGTTTGACAACAAAGTGCAATATAAAAGAAAGCACAGAAAATTTGCATCTTTATACCAGAGCACTGAACCAGAACAAAGAATAGAAGTATGGCTATGAGATGCTAAATAAAATAAAGCTGATTTATACATGAGTGAATGCTAGGCAAAATAATCTGATTTGTGAGATCAAATGTTCAAGATAATCCATAATTTCAGGAACTCAACAACCGCTATCTGATGAACAAGACAAAATCATCAGATCAAAACATATTAACAGAAGATAAGCCCACGAATGTGAGTGAGTTATTCAGAGATACATCTACTGCTTATTTCTATTTCCTTTTGTATTTGGATTCCTACTTTATCATTTCCCATGTACCTGTATTATATTGGTCTTGAGCCTCCGATATGATCAAGTTGATATTCCTCTAACAATTAACGTCTCGGCCGTAATCACAACCCAAAAGGCCAAAACATCGGTAGCAGGACACGCAATGGGCACATATATGATGAATTTTAGAACTCGAATACGAAGGCACAGATCCCAAACCATACCCAAAAATTTGGTTGAAGAAAACCGCTACCCTTCTCATCGAACTACACATGGAATAATCGCGGATACAGATCGTATTCTAAGGCGGTGGAGTTACTACCCATCAAATTTGACGAGCCGCCGATGCGATTGAAAACCACCAAAGCTGGGGACGGGGGACGGTTTGGGGGGCGGGGCATCGAGATCTTACAGCGGAGCGTGCAGTACTTGGCGGTAGGGGAGGGTGGCGGCAGGAGGAGCCCAGTCGGAGCTCGTACCACCGGTTGGATTGCGGCGCCGTGCTCGCTCGCCGCTGTTGCTGTTCGCCATGGAATACCCACGCCGCGGCGGCGCTTCGGTCGACCGCTGGATCGATTGTTGGGTGCTGCTGCCTGCCAGACGGCTTTACTTTTCGTTCTACTTTATTGAGGCCTTGTTTACCTCAAAGGTTTTTTTAGGGGATGAAAAGTGTGGGGATGGGAGGGGATTTGGTGAACACCCAATTCTCACAAATCTCCACAAATATTATTTTCTTAAAATACACTAGTATGGATTAAAGTTTTTGTCTTAGGCAAAAATGAGAGGGATGGTGGGGATATTTCGGGAATATATCCCCTCTCATCCCCTAAAATACACTAGAAATAAACAAACTAGTGGGAATTTTCCGTGATCCGGGATAATCCCCTCTCATCTCCTAAAATACACTAGAGGTAAACAAGGACCGAGGGTTGTGTCTCCGTAATCCACAGCCAGCATGTAGTAGTGTCAATTTGTCAGACCGCTTTTGGTTGGGAATTTAAAACATGAAAAAAAAAAATTTGGTGTATTTGGAGCCGAAAACTACAGTTCCAGCAGTAACTTTTTAGGGTATAGCCTCAAATTCCCCCTAATGCGGGCACGTGCTACAATGGGCGGGACAAAGAGTTATAATCTTGTGAGCTACCTCCAAAATGTCGGTTTCCAAAATGTCGGTTTGGATTCCAGCTCCAACTCTGCATCAAGTAGGAACCGCATGAATCTCTAGTAATCGTTCGTCAGCTATATGGTGGTGAATCTGTTCCCGGACTTTGTACACATCGCTAGTCACACTATAGGAGTTGGCCATGTTTGGAGGGAGATGCCTAACGCTAAGCTTACAACTGAAATGAAGTCGTAGCAAGGTAGTTGTACTGGAAGTGCGGCTAGATCACCTCCTTCCACGGAGAGAGGATGATCAACCACACTGGGACCGAGACTCCTACGGGAGGCATCAGTGGGAATTTTCCGCAAATGAGCGTAAACCGAAGGAGCAATGTCGCGTGAAGGTTGTGAACTTATTTTCTTGGAGAAGAAACAAGTGACGGGAATAAGCATCGGCTAACTCTGTGCCAGCAGCAGCGGTAAGATAGAGGATGCGTTGCGGCCCAATTAAAGACAAAAAAAACAGAAGGAGTACACTTGGTCGCAGCCACAAACCTATCTTACTCTTAGGTGGACCATGTCCCTCATCAGTCGACCAACCAGAGTGATAGAATCCGTAAGGGAGAGATTGGCGAGCGCTCGGGTAAATCATTATGGGAGAGAGATCGAGACGGTAGAATCTGCTTGGGGAGAGGCTGAATCAATAGAATCCCAACACAAAGAGAGACTAAACGTAGGGAGGGGTTTTGATATAACTTAGAGCTCTTGGAGTATCCACAAAGGGTTTTGTAGGGAAGCATGCACTCTAGTCTATTCTTCTTATCTAACCATAGATCTAAACCATAAGGGGTTGTTTATCTTAATCATGAAGGAGGTAAGTGAGAGAATAAGACTACATGCCCCGGAGGGCATTTTGTACAGGCAGAAGTAGTACCATTCCTCGGAAGGGGTGGTAGTATGACTTATTTTAACTTGTACTTTCGTAACGGTGCTGCTCTTGTGTCGGTCTCATATCCGTGCGCTCCAAGGGTGTGCGGTGGTAGTACCGCTCCTGGGAATAGGGTGGTAGGGGGCCGACAGTTCTAATTCTAGCATTTGGATGGAGCGGTAGTACAACTTGGCATAGGTGGTATCGTGGTACTACCAGTCCTAGAGATTTTGGCTCCATCTTCCTCTTTCTTGTTTTCTTGTGGCACATCTTCTCCTTCATCTTCTTCCTCCTCTTGAGGGTCAATGTAGAGTCCGTACTCGAGTACACACAACACATCTGTTTTGAGGTAGCGAACCATTCAGCGGTGTGTCGAAATCTTGATAGGCGAGACGTTAGTTCACCTTATCTCGTAGCGGTTTGGCTCGGACTCTCGTCTTTCGACCAATAGCCTGGGTGACGGTGTTAGATGGTGGGTCGTATCAGCGCCCCCCCCCCCCCCCCCCCCCCCCCCATGGGAAAATGTCTTCCTTGACTTGTGATATTGCTCATCACTTTTGTAGTTCCATGGAATGGGGAGAGGTCAGAGACACTAAAAGTGTCATGTAACAAGTGCTTAGATTTGGGGAGTGTTTTTGTTGATGCGCTTGAGGGATTTGAAAGGTCCATTTTCTCTTGGCGCAAGCTTGGATTTGCGCTCTTCCGACAAGCAATCCTTGTGAAGATTTAAAAGGCATTTTCATGTGGAGGAACTACAAATTAATAAAGTCATAAAAGCAAATTTTAGCTTCCACATTATATTACACTATATGGAAGATCACTAAACGTGAATGGTTACGAAGGATGAAAAATCACATGTATGGCATCATGTCCGTTGGATGCCAGCAAGCAGCAACAATTATTCAGGGGATAATATAGCACACATGTGTTGTATACGCAAACGTGTTTGGTGAAAATGATTCACAAAGCTCTATCGACCCCAAATTATCCTCTACCCACGAATTGCACTAGATGGCATGTAAAGTATACTATGTACTAAGTCATTTGAAAAAATATTAGAGATAAGTTCACTAAGTCATTCTCATCATTCATCTATGAAGGATGTGCCCGTTGGATAATGAGACTGAGAAGTGTAGCATTCACGTGCCCATTAGAGAGAGAGAATTTCTGCAATAGAGGCAATTTTACGAGTAGCAATCAAATACTCCCTCCGATCCATATTAGTGGCATAGCTTTGTCCAAATTCATATGTATCTAGTTAAGTATTTAGACTAGATACATGTGTATTTAGACAAAGTTGTGCCACTAATGTGGATCGGAGGAATACTAGCAGTAAATACTAAATATTTTCAATACAACATTTTTTTTGCTCATCACGGAAATAACATACTACTACAACATTTGCTAAATCAGAACATTTTTTTCTAGATTGTCGCTCGCATGCTCAAAAAGGTGAGCGGATGATACTAATATCAAATAGAAACCTACTTGCAAACTAAGATACCGAGAGAGCAGTCTGATCAGGCACCAAGCATGGCTCTTTTTTTTTTTTTTTGCTTCTCCGGCCTTGTGAAGATATTGCCCATGCATGCACCATCTTATATTATATACAAATTACGATTCTTACATTAGAATAACATAAGACGAGGAAAGAAGGAACTTAAGACAACTGTCGAAGTAATTTATGCTTCAGGTTGTATCCGCAATCAAATTGGCTCTATTAATTTATATATCTGGAATCAGAGGGATGTCGCAGTTGGCAAGATGTCAATTGCTGAGGCCAACAAATTCTGTGAAGCTAGGATAATTGGGCTGCCATCCGATCTCAGCCCGAGTTCTGGAATTATTCATTCTCTTCCCTAATGGACCATCCGTCCCTGAAGTGAAGAAGATGCGGACGCTGTAAGAATTTGCAATCTTTTGTGCAGTTAAAAAAAACAGCCTAGACACCTCACCTGTGAAGCCCTCAAAGTTGGCGTCAAATTTCCCACTCCTGTTAACACGGTCCATTATTTGTTGCCTGCAAAGGCCCCAAGCTCATGTTAATACACCGCAATGCGGAGCAAACCTGAAGTTAGATGTGCAGGTGGTGAGCTGAAAAGGATGGGTGTTTGCAGTGACCTGGACAGGGGTTGGTTGTCACAGCCCACAAAGACATGACCACGCAGTCTCCTCTTCATGATGGCAATCCCAAGAGAAGCAGCATCCTGCCAATAGCATAAAAAGCCCTGATCAAAAATAGGCCGATTAATCCCTGCTCGGAGGGTCACCAAGTAGCCGATTAACCGTTAATCAGCCTATTCGCTTATTAATCCTCTACTCGCCAACTGACCGAGTGGTTACCAGTTAACGATTTCCTCAACATTAATAAATACTACCTCTGTTCCTAATTATAGGATGTTTTAGCTTTTTTCTGAATCACATGTATCTAGACAGGTTTCAGTGTGTAGGTTCACACATTCGGTTCATATGCAGTCCATATCGAAATATCTAGAACAATTTATAATTTAGAACGAGGGAGTAGATGATAACAGCATGAAGACTGCATAGTAAATATAACCCGATAAATCAATTCACCCACATGTAAATTTAATTAGATCAAAAGAACGATAAACATGTATAGCATTGTGAGCACTTGCATTGTAAAGAGCAACAAAAAAAGACTAGGGACTAGGACGACGTTTGATAAACTATATGTTGTAACTGGATAAGTAAATCCTCTCAAAACATACCAACTGCATCACACTCATCTAACGACTATCCCATCATATACTCACCCCGTTCCTCACTATAAGATGTTTTGGATATTTCAACGTGGCATATGAGAGAAATGAGTGCTAAAACACGTCTAGATACATGCGAATAAAAAAAGATAGAACATCTTATGATTAGGAACAGAGGGACTAATAAATAAGTAGAAGTTCTTACTTCATAATGGATAAGATTGATTATGAGATCTGGTCGTGCATCTACAGTTCCTTTTGACAACCAGAAAACATGAGGACCTTGATCCTTTTTGTGTTTTCAGTCAAGGAAAAAATTGTGTTGTTTGTCTCCACTATAATGTATAAAGTTTGGAAAAATTATGTTCAACAATGCTTGATGTTTGGAATAAAAAAAGTAGCCTCTTGATAAGGATATATAAAGTCCTGCTAGCCTGACAACACAGCCTCCTGCCTCAAGGACAACCTTTTCTGCTTTTAGAAGGACATCAGTACGAGGGCTTCTACCAATTGGCACACAAGGAGAATCCTACATAGGTAAATGGAAAATCAAGGTTAAATAAAACCAAGATGGTCAGACCGTTAGAGGTAATACCAGAGCATCGAAAAAGAGTAAAAGCTTTCGGAACACTGCATTTTCTGTCTTACGTGATGACTAACTTATCATTACTGCTATATTTCCCCCTTTCCTAAGCTTGTAAACCAAACTCTACATTTTCAATAAAATGAAATGCAAAGCTTTTTCGTTTCCTCTAAAAAATAATATTTTCCTTAACCAAAGCAGACGGAGCAAATGGCTAAGGAAACTTTGACTCTTTACAATGAGCAGTTCAGATTATATTTTAAACTTATACCTCGCTGCATGGTCCATTATCATTGCAGTCATACACGGCAGTACTTGATGTAAAAAGGAAAGCACCTTCCCCACTCCAGTTTGATGCTGCAACTCTGCACATGTTTTGTCAAATAAGATGTTCTACATGTCCTTCCTTCATACACTGTTTGATCAAGAAATATGAATATCATGTTTTACTGTAATGATATGTTTTTTTCGATATGAATTTTTCTCTTGGATGTGCAGATAATATATACGCAAATAATACTTATCATCCCCCCCCCCCCCCCCCCCCCCCCGAACTCAATTAAAATTTGCGTAGTAGTACTATGTATTTACCACTGTTTGACCATACAAAACAGAAAATAATTCAAATTGGCGCCCTCAGCTGTCATCTAATCTCCTTTGGACCCTCCTAAGATGATGGTCAACCACTGATTGCCAGGATTCGTGCCAAACAAGGAGAAATAATGATGTCTAGGGATCTGCATTAGTAGTTTCCATCTCCCATGTATTAGCAAAATCCCATATGAAGCTAGCAGTTCTCCTGCATAGCCTGATCACATTTGTAATAAAACGGTCTCAAATGGTGCATTATATTGATAAAACAAACTACAGATGCAACTACAAAAGTGTATGTTGGAGTGATAAGACATATTGGGAAGAACACCTCTGAACACACTCTTAGAGGCCGAGAACTATTCCCATCTTAATGTTTCCCAGTTTGTGATAAAGCGTACAATGCTTCCCGGTTTCTCCATTTAGCAGTGTAGATTCTCTATAAAAGATTGGATTGCTGTAAGTTGTCCACAGTACCAAGCAATAATGATGTTAATGATAATATCTCTCACGTCCTACATTTCAGCTAAAGCCCCTAAAAATCAGTTTTGAATGAAATGGTCATTCTAAGTATGTGACTTTATAATGTTTCATCAACTGCATCATTCAGAGGTGCTTATTAAGTTTGCAACATAAGCTTCAGTTTTCACATATCTGTAGGAGAGATAGAAAAATTTAGAATCAATGTTGCCCTGTAACAAAATAGATGGAGGTAAGAAAGCCCTCAACCGTGTTTACCTAAAAGTGGCATAGTCAAATTTCTCAGTGTGTACATGTGCAGTTCCTGCTAAAAAGGCATGCCCTCTTTTATTTGAATTTAAGTTCATCCTAGATCTCAATTTTTTAATTTGATCCCTACGCTAGAGTCGAGTATTAACACAAGGATATGAATGCAAACTATATATTTTCTTCCACGGGTAGGATTAGAAAGAGAAAATGTCATGCATGACTTCATAAAAACAACCCAATGCCATATATGTCATCGCTTATATGAAATACCACAAACACATGGATTTGAAATATGATTGAGCTTCCTGTGAATAAATATTATTATCTGTAATTAAAATAGTTTTATATCTCCAAGACATGTGAAGATAAAGCCCCAAAAACTGTATTCATATCTAACAATGCATTTTCTATTTCCAAAACATTTGGTATGCCTGTAGCACACAACTATTTAAGCATGCAAATTTGAAGATTTCATTGTTCTATCAGGTATATCCAGCCTTGATCATTACCATCATATACACAAAAACTATGAAATGCAATATTAAGTTAACCACATATGAAAAAATAACATCTAGTTTATTCTCAGACGCAAAAAAGAACATACACTAGTTACCTAAGATCTCCAGGGTAATCATCCGTACGATATGGAGGAGCACAGAAAATAACGTATGGGACTTTCTGACCAACTATGGGTCCCTTCAGGGCGGGAATTATCCCAATTTTAGTTAGTTCACTGTGATGATCTGTGGTTGCAGTCTGGCCAAAAATTTTGCAACCTGGATGCTCCTGTAAATATTAAAGCCATATTTGAATTCTTTAGAATATCCACAAAGAAGAAGAAAAAACCAAAGGATACAATTCTCACGTTGTACATGCAGAAACGTACATATGGTCAACAAAAAAATGTAATTGAGTTTCAAAGAAAAAGATCTTTAGGTTCATATCTATTAGTTCTCTATGCCACGGAAAAAACTGATAACACGCTATGAGGAAGAAATGTCCTCTTAACTACGTAGAAACAAGACTTGATATGAACATGACAAAAAGATTTTTCCATTGGCTTCGGAATTTCAAATCTCTCATCAAGATAATCAATCCATCGGCTCAACTTGGTATAAGGAAATACAGTACTTGATATCTCAAAACAGCAGCCAAGCCACTCTGCCAAGACGATACTTCTCCTACCTGTTTCCATTTCTCAGCTACGATTCGCCCAAGCACACCTGGTCCAACAATCAGCAAATCATTCTGACCAACACTCTCCGATGTGGACACCGTGACCCCTGTGTGGTGAGATAATCATCAAGATTATTTTTAGAAATTATAGAGGATAGATTAAAATAGGCACCCTATCAGATAGGGCGCATGTGGAGAGACATGTGCAACGGAACCAAACAAGGTTGCTGACTATAAGCGATAAAAGAAGACTTCCCCTTTAAGTAAATCAGAACAGAGCCTAAAGAGCAGTTAAAATAAGCTTCGAGTCCATTTTTTATCATATAAATTGCATCGACGGACCCCTAAATACGGAATCCCTTGCAGTTGGCACATTGCACTATTTCGTTCTTGCGAAGATCCAACTGATGAGGATCTTCCCCATGTGGAATCAGTCAATCAGAACTACTTCCTGCCGAATTACTGAATTTAGCACATTTCTACCCAATCAACCCTTCCCAATTTTCAACAACTCTGCCTGATCTAGCATGACATGCGTTTCGCAGTTGCATCCCAATTTTGGCTAGGTCAAATTAAGTTTCTGAAAATATTTGCGAGAAAACACAGGAACTGCTTGCTCTCGAATTGGGCACGTACCGAGTGGGGCGGCGGAGGCCATCGGGACGCGGCAGCGGGATGCGAACGCTGGGCAAGGATACGGTAGTTGGTAGGACGACGCCATGGCTTTGTAAATTGGTTTTTAACACCAGTGCGTTGCGATGGCACAGGTGTCTGGGTGCGTTCAGGCGAATATTATGAAAATTGATGAAACAACTACTCCAATTCTGTAGTAGAGATTATTAGCGTCACGTTAAATAGAATAAAGAACCTTTATATGTTTAAATCTGTATGACAATTGAATCCAAAATACAGCATAATTTTCCTCTCCAAAATTGGAGACACATAAGACTCCGTGGACGAATTATGATTAATTTTGATGGATGTCGGTTTGGTTTGTTGAGAGCTTTCTTCTCATTTTTCTCTCATCGGAAAACAAAGTGGCCGACAGTCACCATTGAAGACCATCGTGGCTGACGGCGTCATCTCCAAAAACGACATGCCTCCGCTTACTGCCAACACTTACAACTACAAACAAAGTACCACATAAAATCAGTTGATAAAATACAAGAGAAAATATACAATGTAAGATTCAGATAAATGTAGCATATAAAATTCAGATAATTGTTAAGCACTTATACACATCGCAAGATTCTTCTATTGATTGTCTCCACAACACATAGAATGCCACAAACAAAAATTGTAACCGGATTTAGATTTATTTTTTTGAGAGATTTAGATGTATACAGTAGGCCACTAGCCCACTCAACACAGCCACAGGGGCGGAGGCAGGGGGACCAGCAGGGGCCTGCCCCCCCCCCCCCCCCCCCCTAACACCATGGATTAGTTCCTATTTAGCATATGAACAGTACATTTTTTAATCCTTTTGCTTGAGCCAGCCCCCTCAATCTCCTAATTTGACTAATCCTGCCTCCGCCACTGCACAGCCACTCAGCTCAGCCCAATCCAACGAATCGAGGGTCACATCAAAGAAGAAGGAGGACTGTGGACAACCAAGAAATGGGTACTAACTTAGTAAGGTACCTGAGTGTATAACCAATCGACATCTGTACGAACGTCCTAACATAGAGATCTTTTGGTTATTAATCTCTCTTATACTCCAAAGTTTGATATCAAGTTACTAATTATATGGGCATCACGTCCTAACATAGAGATCTTTTGGTTATTAATCTCTCTTATACTCCACCAAGATGCGAACTAAATCATAACATCTTAGCAATTAAGATAAATCAGAGTATAGCTTTAAGTATCATGACATGAAGTGAAAATAAGAACATGCTAGATCTAGTCATAGAGTAGTGGCAATGGTCACACCCACATCTCCGGTAGCATGGTATTTTTGTTTATCCCTAGTGAGGCAACAAAGTAAGGTAAACACCCAAGTGGATCGCGATATTTCAGTTGTCAACTTACCGCACTCACCACCCCCCGTTACTCCAACTAATGCACACATCACCCCACACACGCCTCATAAACATGCTTGATCATAACAAGTATATAAGAACGGGGTACATAATATGCATCTATACTCATAACTGAAACAAACATTGCAATCTCAAACATATATTAACTCACAAAAAGATCCACCACATAGGAATTACATATATGACCGTAATCATGTTCAGCAGCTCATACGGTACTAATTAGTGAAGCTCAAAGAGAGGAGAGATACATAGTTACTTCCACAAACCCATAGTCCAGAGGTGGACTACTCCCTCTTCATGGAGATGGTGGAGATGTCGATGGAGAAGATGGAGACCACGCCGGCAGCGCCCCGCCGGAGTTTTCCCCCTCCAATCTGCAGCTCCAGATCTTCGTTTTCGTGTTTCTGTGATATGGCGGCGCTTGTTTTCGAGAACGCCGTGGGACTTCTTTTATAGGCGTTTTTAGGTCAAGACGAAGGCGGTGGAGAAAAGATCGACGGCTGCGGAGCTCCGAGGGCCAGGATGGTGGGCCCCACGGCCAGGTACAGGGCCGCGTGGGCCACCCCCTTTTGCCTTCCGGGCTCCGTTTGCTTGATTCCTTCGCTCCTACTCTTCTTCCTTCCAAAATAATGACCTCCGTATTTTTCCATATTTTTCGACGTTTGGGTCCCTGAAACATAAAAGGAAAAAATAGGGTTTTCTGCCTGCGCAGGGTTAATTCCATAAAAATAGGAAACATTATTTTATTTCCTAAAATCATTAAATAACAGTGGTATAACCCTTATATGATGCAAATATGATTGGAATATGAGTGATATAGTGCAAAGTTCATGTATGCATTTTACATGCATCAACATCCCCAAGCTTAACCAATACTCGTCCTCGAGTATGAAGGTGATAAAACTAACATGGGCTTTGCAATATAGCACTAACAATGGATATCAAAGATGATTGCTACTGCTACATAGAGTCAAATGATTCATTCTTCAAAGGAGTAGCAATATGCAAAATAGTTTATGAAGTGATATCAAGTATTCAATGCAAGGATGTTCAATGATAGTTCACAAAGTGTAACATAGAAGATAGTAATATGGACACATGTATGCATAATGATAAGTAAGAACATCCTACATTGGTCATAGAGTGTAGATGAAAATCTGAATATAAAAGGTGGACACTTTGGAAAGATGTATATGTGAGTAGAGGTAAAGCATGCATAAGTTTCATCTAACTTCCAAACTCTTCTACTTAAGTTAATGATTGCAATGTGGAATTCTTGGTGTCAAGCTCTCATTACCCCTATCATAGCATCTTGAATGATTAAAGTTTAATGTGAAAGCAAATATGAGTAGTGTGCTTGATAAAGTAAAGGTTAGGTGTCTCATGCCCCTTGAATACAAGTACCTACACCATGATTACTCAACTTAGGAAACAAAGCAAGTTCAAGTTCTATCATTGTAAGTAATAATAGTATCATCAAGAGCGTCAACTGGGGTACCTCTTGTCCCAGGATATGGAACAAGCCCATATCAAAATGACAAGACAAACAAACAAGATGAACAACCTCAACACCCTTTTTATTTACCATTGGAATAGCTTTTTATTATAAGGTGCATCACATACGGTTCACCATAGCATGTAAGTAAATTTCCACCATGAATGATGCATGGCTTAGATTAGCGGCCCAGGCGTCTCTCTAACCATTTATACAAACTCATTTAAACTACTTCATTTCCACCTCATTTCACCATGATAGGCATCCATAAACAAAAGTACATGATATCAACTAAATGATGAAGGAGCATGTTGAAAGCTTTGCATGTGACAGCACATATGGGCTAACTCCCAACCTCGGACATTTATCAAGCCACTAGCATCATATTATTAATCACAATGGGTCATGTTTTATTTATGCAATAAAGTTGTGCATCAAGTTCGTGAGAGCTATATAACCAACTTTTCCCATAACAATCAATAACATAAACATTTTCATTCAGAGGTATAGATAACACAAATATCATGATATACATACTCGGAATAGCATAAAGCTAATAGGTAGATATGGTGGACTCACTGGAATAACTTTGGTTGAAGGTGTTGGAAACAAGTTTTTACTTGTTGGAATGTTTGGGCTAGCAAGAGGGAGAAAGTTGACCATCTAGATGCATGCATGAGTGTCCATAGAACTAACTAATCCATGTTAAACAAAGTAAAATAACTTTCAGCATCAAAACATGAATAAGTGATAGCTCTTGATAAAGCATTTGCAAATTATTACTCATAAACAAGCTCATGAATCATGCAACTATATGTATCATTAAAAATCAACTCAAACATCCCTTTTCCCAATATGATAAAAGCATCCAACATATTTCAACCCATATTTCCAGTAGCTCTTTCTCATATAAATGATAATGTGGTGGTCTCAAAAAAAAAACAAAAAAAGACGCTCCAAGTTTATGCGATAAAGTGTTTCGATCGAAAAACAGAAGTTAGACGTGTGCAAACCGAGAGTGTGTAGGTCCAGTGGGTTGTCTTCACATCCCCAAGCTTATGGTCTTCACCATCCTTGGATAACTCTTGGTGCATCTCCTCCAATCCCTGTGAAAAAACTTCAAAACACCGTTTCTCCTTTTCTTTTCTGTGGGTGCATTAGTAGTGATAAACAAATAGGTTTCTTGCTGCATATAATCCTTAAACAAAACATCATATGAATGTCCAGAAAGTATATAATGTTGTATGCCTACTCATAAACTCATTTGAATCAAAAAGATTCAAGATAAAAGTTCAAAACATGCATAAAACAAAATGGGACAGAATCTGTCCAGAAAAACAGCAGCAGCAAAACGTATTTTTCTACCCTACCAAACTTTGCCGAAAAATTATGCAAAATTCATGCATACAGAGGATGAAAAGTTGCAACTACAGTTCAAATATGAGCTCATTCGGAGTTACAGAATAAGAATTAAAAATCATACCGTGCACAGATTCGTGCAGGAATAAAATCTCCGAACGCTATAAGCAACTTTTCAAGACCAAAATGGGTAAAACTTGGCACTTTATTAAAACTCCAGAAACTAAACTAAAAACAAACTCTCTTGATACAGCAAGAGGACACAAAGAAAATCACACATAAAAATAACCGGGTTGCCTCCCGCAAAGCGCTTTCTTTATAGCCATATAGCTAGGCTTCTTACTTGTTGTTTATTGAAGATGAAGCTCATGAGGGAGCTTGAACTTTGATGTTCCCTCTTTCTTGGGAAGTGTTCCATGCACTTCTTGTGTGGGAACTGAAACTTCACGTTCCCCTCCTTTGAATCAATGATAGCACCTGTAGTACGAAGAAAAGGTCTTCCAAGAATAATAGGACTAGAGGTTTTATTCCCCATGTCCATGATTAGAAAATCCACAGGCACAAAAGTCATATGTAACTCTACCATAACATCACTTACTTTCCCTAAAGCATGTTTAATGGAATCATCAGCAAGTGCAAGTTCAATAGAGCATTTTTCAAGATTTTTCAATTCAAGCACTTCATATAGTTCTTTAGACATGACAGAGACACTAGATCCTAGATCAAGTATGGCATGATGTGTCTCTTTTCCAATAGTTACTAGTACCTTGGGAATCCATATATCCCCAAGCTTAGGTGGTATCATGGCCTCTTGGTTGTACCTAGCAATTTTCTCTTTCAAGACATGATTAGCAATATAGGAACCAAAGCCAGCTTGATTAGTGTTGATGGAAGGATCACTTGCAAACTTTTGTAAGATAGAGATTAGTTCATGCAAGCTACAATTTTCTAAGTCAAGCAAAGGATCCTTGACTTCACTAAGCATTTTAACTTCTTCAACCCAAACAAGTTTCTCATTCCTTTTCTTTAAAGCATGATTCGAGGCAATGTGGGGGTCTTCTTCAACATAATTTTCAATATCCTTGTCCAAAGGTTCTAACATAGAAGATATTCTTTCATTCAGTTATCTAGTCAACTTCTTTTTATATTTGGCATAATTCAATATTGTTTCCATTTTTTAAGAAATTCCAGAAAGAGTGTTATTTGTCTTTTTCATGCTAGATTTGGTATGAAGGACAAATGAATGCATCTCATTTTTAGTAGGATAATCTTCCATGTAAGTTTGCAAACATGATGTTGACCTATCCATAGAGACTTTTAGTTGCTTGATTCCAGTTTCATCTTTTGATTCTATAGAATTCCCAAATAAATTTTCCATTAAATTATTAGCATGTGAGGGATTTCCAGAGGCAAATCTTCCACTAGTTAATGAATCTAGAAAACTTTTTGACCAGCCATCTATTCCTTTATAGAAGTTTCTTATCAAAGTAGCAGGGGTATACTTAATGACACCATTTTTACTAATGTCTTTAATCCTATACCAAGCATCCATTAATGACTCTCCATAGTATTGACCAAAGTTACTCATTTCAACACTAGGATTCATTTTCGCAAAGTTTTTATGTATTTTTTAGTTTTATATGCAAAACTGAAAATAAAATGTGTCTCACAAATGCAAACCGAATTACAAAAGCAAGACAATGCAATGACAATGACAAAACAAATAATTTTGCTTTGAAGGTAAAGATGGATAAGATGATGCTCACGTAGGTGCAACCTCCCCAAGCTTAGGTGTTAGCACAAGTTGGTGATGTTGACTTTGTTGTGATGAATCCGGCGCTAGAAAACAGGACTAGTGCAGGAGCTTCCTTGGATAAATCTTTTCAGCTATGATTCCCCGGCAACGGCGCCCGAAAACAGTCTTGATGGCCCTTGAAGAGGTTGATCTACAACGCTAGAAAACAAGCTTGATGCCCAATGGACAGTCTTGATCTCCGGTGCGTAGTTTACCTGCGTCAAAAGTAAATGGGTTAGGTTGAGACTCCAAGTGCAGAGTGTGTAGTAAGTAGAAGATGTGTTTTCCCCACGAGGGTGACTCGAGGGTTTAATATCGAACTCTCGGGGAATCAGTAGTGAAAGATCTATCTCCCTATCCTTTTTTTGGTTACCTACAAAACAAGGTTAATTGTTTTGGTCCTCAACCTCACCTATGGTAGTCAAGCACAAGGTGTAGAATGATATCAAGATAAATATGCAATGCAAACAAGAAATAAATATGCAATGGTGGTGGATGAATGTGCAAGGATGATGATAACAATGATAAATGATATTTTTGGGTTTTTTATGATGAATGCAAGATGGAAAAGTGTTTTTGTATTTTCGGATTTAATAATGGCAGAAAATGGAAAAGTGATAAAAGTGGTTGGAAAGGTGTTTCTTATGATTAAAAATGGACCGGAGTTCATGGTTTCACAAATGCACTCTCTCTTTTAATGGTGTGGCAGACAATGGACACATAGAGTTGACATATGAGATTGCAACACAAAGTTTGATATCAAGTTACTAATTATATGGGCATCACGTCCTAACATAGAGATCTTTTGGTTATTAATCTCTCTTATACTCCACCAAGATGCGAACTAAATCATAACACCTTAGCAATTAAGATAAATCAGAGTATAGCTTTAAGTATCATGACATGAAGTGAAAATAAGAACATGCTAGATCTAGTCATAGAGTAGTGGAAATGGTCACACCCACATCTTCGGTAGCATGGTATTTTTGTTTATCCCTAGTGAGGCAACAAAGTAAGGTAAACACCCAAGTGGATCGCGATATTTCAGTTGTCAACTTACCGCACTCACCACCCCCGTTACTCCAACTAATGCACACATCACCCCACACACGCCCTCATAAACATGCTTGATCATAACAAGTATATAAGAACGGGGTACATAATATGCATCTATACTCATAACTGAGACAAACATTGCAATCTCAAACATATATTAACTCACAAAAAGATCCACCACATAGGAATTACATATATGACCGTAATCATGTTCAGCAGCTCAGACGGTACTAATTAGTGAAGCTCAAAGAGAGGAGAGATACATATGTTACTTCCACAAATCCATAGTCCAGAGGTGGACTACTCCCTCTTCATGGTGGAGATGGTGGAGATGTCGATGGAGAAGATGGAGACCACGCCGGCAGCGCCCCGCCGGAGTTTTCTGTGATATGGCGGCGCTTGTTTTCGAGAACGCCGTGAGACTTCTTTTATAGGCATTTTTAGGTCAAGACGAAGGCGGTGGAGAAAAGATCGACGGCTGCGGAGCTCCGAGGGCCAGGATGGTGGGCCCCACGTGGCCAGGTACAGGGGCCGCGTGGGCCACCCCTTTTGGTCTTTCGGGCTCCGTTTGCTTGATTCCTTCGCTCCTACGTCTTCTTCCTTCCCAAATAATGACCTCCGTATTTTTCCATATTTTTCTGACGACGTTTGGGTCCCTGAAACATAAAAGGAAAAAAATAGGGTTTTCTGCCTGCGCAGGGTTAATTCCATAAAAATAGGAAACAATTATTTTATTTCCTAAAATCATTAAATAACAGTGGTATAACCCTTATATGATGCAAATATGATTGGAATATGAGTGATATAGTGCAAAGTTCATGTATGCATTTTACATGCATCAGACGGCGACGTGGGGACGAACGGGTCGCGAAGCCGACTGGTGGCGTCGCGACTCGCGACGCGTAGGATCGGCGATTCGGTGTGGACTCCTGTTCTTTCAGGCTTTCGGCACACGGCGGGTTCGATCGGGTCCGTGGAATCAATCCGTGTGCCGCACAGGCTTGCCGGGGATGGCCGAGCCAACTACTATATAGAGCAAATCGCTCCCATGATGCGAAACAAGCAAGCGAGGTTGTTGAGCACGTAGACCGCGACTATTACGTGCATTAATCGCCTAGGTAGAAAAAGGTCCGTGGTGGTAATCACCGCGAGGGTCGCGCTGGCGGCCCCGACGAGGCCGAAGATGAGGATCCCCCGGGCCTTGGAAGGCCGCCCCTCTTCTCGCCCCCAACGGCGGGTTTGTCGTCCTCCTGCGGCGAGGACATCTCCTCTGGTCCGCGAATTTGTCCTATCTCCCGGTTCGAGCTCGATGCCGGTGCGCGTGGGAGGCCAGGCTCATGCTCCCGGTTAGCTTCTCCGCCCAGTTATTGATGACTCATAAAATTTGACCGAGAAGAAACATAGAAATAATCACAAAGTGCTTGATTAGTAAAGTCACATTTTCAATGTGTACCTGATAAGAGTTAACATGAAGCATGAGATGCGTTTAAATAGAGTAAATAGGGTATGTTCGCATCCTCTTAGCAGAACATATGAAAAAAGAGGAAATAGCAATAAGTCGATGAATTGTTCGGACAAAAAGACTCAAAATATAAATGAAAACTCGTGCATCAAGAGAATTATGGATGGGTTTGATCTAGCATGTATAATCGTTGATTCTAGAATCACATGCTCAATGAGGAAGATGGAGCAATAAATCATACTTAGCATTTCATGCAAGTGCGTATCCAAAGATAAATACTTATATATAAATGTTATGTGTTCACACAGTTTTGATGCACGTGTTCACCGTGAGAAACGGTACTTCACTCTTGTGCCACTCCTAAGAAGATAGAAACCAAAGAAACATCAACATGCATACACAATACCAAGGTCGACATGTATAAAGAATTAAAGGTACACTAAGCGAATCTCTTAAATTTTACTTCCAGACCTTGACCTCTAGTCGATTGGTTGATGCTTCCACTAATAGGCATCAATTGAAGAACTAGTAGAGGAGTATTCCTGCAAAGAAATCATTTTCTTTTAGGTACTCAAACTTGTTTGGGTCCCTTGTTTTAGAGTTTAAAGTGTTCTATGATGCGCCTACTTTTAGTATTGAGCTCAAGGATTGCAATGAGTAATTTCTTGATCCATATACACATTTTTCTGTGCCTCATTGCAATTCTTGTGAGCAATACAAACAATATAGATTTTTTTCACAGGCATATTTGGTAACTTGAGATGCATCATCCACAATAATAAATATAGGTGCATTATGTCAATATGAATATCCATTATATTCATTAGGACTTAGAAAATTTCCCTCTTCCAAAAGGCACATTTTGTCTTAAGGTGTTTTTTCTTAGAAATGGGGTCAGCTCTAGCCTCTACATCATGATGATGCACATAGCTTTTTATATAAAGGTATTGCTTAGGTTCCCAATACGAGCCATCAAAATTTTGGTGACGGTCAACGATTAAGGCCTATGCTTTCGATCCTTCTGTATCGGGATTGCTTTTGAAAGATCACATCGAGAGCCTTGCTTCCTTTGTGGCATCTCCATATGCCCTTTTGAACCACATTATTCAACATAGGCTTATCCTCTATCATCGATTTATTCTCTTTAGATGGAGAGTTAGTAGAATCAGGAATAACAATAACAAGAGTAGATGCTTTAGGATGCAGAGTGATATTTGATGATGATGATGATAACAACGAAGAAGAAGAAGGCACAATGTAGAAAAAATGTTCTCGCATGTAGAAAAATTGTTGTAACATTTTGGAGCAAAAATTAAATAAATATTGTCAACGTTTGCAGCAGATAAAATAAATGATCCGACACATATGTCCAACACATGAAACATTATAAAAACATGTTTGTAACATTCGAGTAAACACTTTGTAGCATACCGGCATGGCAACACACAGAGAGGAGGCCTTACGTGATGGGGTCGTGTGGCAGGCAACAACGGCGACTTAACGGCCGGTGGAGAAGGTGCGGCCGATGTAGAGCTTGATGGAGCGGGGTCCTGACAGGACATAGTTCGTTAATCTTGTTTTGATGTTTGATAACAACACTTGGAAGTTTTTAACATACCGCTAAGTATCTACAAGAATTATGTATGTCGAAATCAAAAGGATACTATTGTGTCTTCTCTATGCAAAAAGGAAGAAATGCAAGTTGAAGAGGTGAGGGAGAAAAATCTCGGGAGGCGGCCGACCCCCAGGCAGGCAGCGTTTGCCCTCCAGCCGGCCCTCCCACCGGTGGCTGGCCGCATCTGCCCATCAGTCGGCCCTCCCGCCGGCCCAGGCCGGCCGCATCTGCTCTGGCGCCAGCCCTCCAGCCGGCCGTGCTTACCCGTCGCCGGCTGCGTTTTTCTCCTGCGCATCACGTACCGCTTCAACGACCACAATTTAGAGGGGCATATAAATATCCCTTCACCTACCTTTGGACAAGAAGCTTGCTCACCATTGAAGACCACAAGATCCCTGTGTATAGTGCAAACCCCTGGATCGTTTCATTTGCACACACAGTTTAAGACGAATATCACAACATTGTATCATTATTACACGAATGATCCAGACTTGGTAAAATAAAGTTCATTACAACTTGCATAGCATAAAGCTAGCTTGATAGAGTAAAGCAGCGGTAATTTATTCTTCATGGAGTCTCCATCATCTTCATGTGCCACAGGCGAAAACATGTTGGTTGCAGACTCGAAACCCTTAACGAAACTCACTCGTCGTCAGAACAATCTGCAACAAAATAAAATTTTGCAACAGAGTGGGTCAGATACCATTAAAAATGGATCTGGCAAGTGACACTATGTGGACACTTAGTGGAATAACTCTAATAACCTATATGCATATTTGGCTGGTGGAGTTCAAGGCTGTTTTGCATAAAGCCAATTTTTGCCTAACACTTTGTAAAACTTTTCTTCCAATTTTGAGACAAGTATGGCGTGAAAACCATAGTCTCATCTACCCTTGTTCACCCATCAAAATTTTACTTAGAGAAAAGAGATGTTGGGAGCCTCCGTTGACATCCTTGATCAGCTGCTTGAATTGTCCGTAACCGGGGACACGGCTAAGTACTTAGTTTTTAACTCTGCAGAGGTTGTGCACTTTCACCATTAGACCCAACAAACCCAAACTATCCTCAAGCACTCAAATTGTGCTAAGGAAAAGGAGAGAGTTGAGACGAGACTTTTCAGAAGCATATTCCCCATCCCATACTGGCTTGACCCGTTCCCTCCTACATCCTCTACATCTGCTTGTCAAGCCGGGAGGAGTCCACGCAACTTAATCCATCTAGTCAGAGCCCATTTGACTAATGGCTGCACGATAAGCAACATCACTTAGAGAAACTTTGGTCCCTTTGCTCCTGGGTGGCAAACCACAAGTGAATATCCCTTCGGGACAACACTCAACTCTCGTCATCCTTGCAATCCCAAATCCACCCAGGTGATAAATTAACTTAGTAGAATTTAAGCTTTGAATAAAACAAATTTGCATAGCATCAATAATTCTACTAAGTTATCGATAGGATTCTAGACACAACTAGTGTAAAGGAGATAGTAGGTTTAGCATAGCAATACTATCCAACACATGCATATAAACAAATATTCTAAGTCATGCATAATAAAAATAATTAGGAAATTCATGAGGGTGTGCCACTTGCCTTGGCAAACAGAAGAACAGGTGTAGCAGTTGCAACCACCTTCGTCTCTCTCCGGAATTTCTAACAAGTCAAACAAATCACAAATAAACACACAATCATAAATGCAACACTTAGAAAAATATGATATGCATGAGATGCAGGATGACACAATAATTATGGTAGGAAAGACATGCAAACAAAATAAGGGAAAGACATAAATAACAATATCCCATTTAGCTAAGGCAAGGTCCAGGTTGAGCCTAAAGTAAACTTGATCAAACAACTTGACAAAAGTTGTAAGGCTATTCTAAGTCTTCACAAGTTTGGTCTTCAATTAATCTTCAACCCCTTTGTAGCCTCATTGTTCTTCAATGGTCTTCAATTAGCACTGTTAGGGACTTAGTCTTAAACACCTAGGATTTGGTCTATGTCCAAAGTGAGACAAAACTTAGAAAGAAAGCAAAGATAGAAATAAAGTAGTTGGTCTTCAAAATTCTTCTCCTTGTTCCTTGTAGTTTTACTTGATGCGATGACTTCATTGCACTTGTGGACTTGTTGATTCTGAAGACTTGATGATGTTGGCAGAAGATTGATCTTGAATATAACTTAGCCACCATGAAGTTTAGGAGAAGAAGTAAGAAGGAGAGAAAGGGGAGAAAGACTTAGAAGATGTAGCTGGTTGGTCTTCATGAACTTTCTCTTGATTTCTTCTAAGTACTTTTCTTCTTGGAGATGTTCCTGAGTCTTGTCTTCTTGGCTAAGTCCTTCTTGGTTCTTGATTGTTTCCACTAATTTCTAACTTAGTGGTTTTAACTAGAGGGGTCAAAAGAGCTAGCATTCATTCTCAAAATTTCTAAGGAGGAAGTCATGTGAAAGTATAAAATAATACTAAGGACTTAATTATGCATGCCATGCTTATGTAAATGCTCTAAGGAAATGCAAGCAAACAAGATGTTCCAAAAATAACTAAGTACCAAAGAGGTCAAACAATAAGTCAAAATAATTTCTAAGTAAGAGTTCATAAAATAAGGTGTTGGTATTTTTCTAAGGAAAAATACTTTTAAAACCATAGTTGATAAAATTTCTAAGGACAACACTTGTCAAAAATAGCACTTAGGAAAATATTCTAAAATCACTAAGTTTTCAAGATGCTAAATTTTTCTAAGGAAAAGATTTAACACTTTTAAGATGTTGAAATTTTCTAAGGGAAATAGTGTTGTCAAAATAATTATCAAATATTTTCTAAGGAAATTTTCCACGAAAAAGTGTTGTCAAAATTTTATTACTCAAAATTTTTCTAAGGAAGAAATAACACTTTTGTGGGAGAGGTGAAATATTTCTAAGTTATTTTGCATCTAACGTGATCATCATGACTTAGCTAAAATTTCTATACGAAATTAATGTGGAGAACAATTTTAATATAATTTACTTATTAAAATAACACCTAAAAAGAAATAAAAACAATTTACATGCAAAAACACATAAAAACACTTCTACAAAAATACAGAGCAATGCTACGGCCATTATTTATACAAACAAAAATATAGCAAAATATTTTGCTCAATTATCAATTTTTAAAAATTAAATTATAGCCAAAATATCAATTAAACATTTTTAAAATTTATCTAAATTAATTTCGTCCAAACCTCAAATTAAGCATACAGAAAGTTTCTACACATTATTAGCTTTCCAAAAATACAAATTTCATAAATTTTGGCTAAAGGAATAAAAATTAATAATGAATCTAAAATCCAGGGACTAATCTGTGATGCGCAGGGGCTAAACTGCAAAGAAACTAAAAGATTCCTCGCTCTGAAGTCCCCAGGCGACGTGGCGCTTCCTGATTGGTGCGCGTTTCCTTCACGGGCAGATGCGGGCGCGGGCGGACGGACGCGGACGTGGGCGATGCGGGCGACTCCGTGACGTGGCGACTCCTCATTGGTTGATACCTCTTCGCGGCGTCGATCTAATCTTGAGCGTTGAAGCCAGATCCAACGGCCTAAGTTCTACTGGACCATAAGGTCGCCGGCGCGGCTGCCGGTGCTACTCCGACGATGGTGGCTCCATTGCCGGCGACGAGCTAACCGCAAAACAGAAGAGGACTGGATGCGCGAGTCGTACCCTGGGGCGTAGATCGACACGGCGAAGACGATGGCGTGGTCAGGGAGAAGCTTCGCGTCCTGGTTCGCCGGGATTGCTCGCCGGAGTCGCCGAGGGCGGCTGGAGCTTCGGGTCGAGCTCGAACTGCTCGTTCTGCTGCGGAATAAAATACGGCACCAGGTCAGAAAGCTGCGCGAGGAAGAGTTAAGAAGAACGGAAGGGATGAGGAGGCTCAGGGTGTCCTGTACTCGCCGGTATTTGAAGATTACGACGGCGGCCGTGGCGGCGCTCCGTGGATGATCTCGAGCAGCCTGGAGGCTCTCGGGTTTAGGTTTCTGGGGCAAAAGAGGCGGCGGGGACGGAGGTTTATATGGGGGAAAGGGTTCGTGCAAATACGCAACAAATCGCGACGAAATCGGGCGGATTCGGTTAGGGTTCGGGAGGAATCCGTGATGAACACGGTGGAGACGATGATGACGTCATCGCTGACGTCATTGGTGGGGCCCACATGTCAGTCAGAGGAAAGGACGAGGCGGCCTGGGCCGTGGCCGGTGTTGGGCTGTTGCGCGCGAGGGTTAGCTAAATGGGCTCGGCCCAATTAGGCCAGGCGTTAGTTTTTCCACGAAAACATTTTCTTCTTTTCTGTTTTATTTCAAAACCAAATAACTTTTGAATTATAAATCCAAATCAAATCAAACCACTTTCAATAATTTTGTAAAAACAAACTCTTTGATCTGCAGCCTTTAAATATCATTTTCCAAAATATTTTATTATCTAAAATTTTGAAATGAGGTTAAATGGATTTTGGACATAATAATGCCATTTTAAATCTATAGGGTTTTTATGAATTCCTTTTGAAATATAATTTTAACCCAAGGCCAAATATAAGTAATGTGATTTATCTCACTCAATAAAATAATTTGGTATAAAACATAAGTAGTTTTAAAAAGGGTTTTGATAAATCAAAATGATTTCAAAACTCATTTTAGAAATCCAAATAAATATTTTCTTTCAAAAGTAAGACTATAAAATTTGAGAATAGAGATTAGGTAAGTAATAGAATAATTCTTAACACATCCAAACTATTCACAATCAACACCCTTTTTCAAATAGAAATCATTTTGATTTCCAAACTAGTTTTTTTAATAAACAATATGGCACTTAATGTCAAATTTAAAATAGGTTTTTAAAACAATCAAATGTGGCTTAAGTAAAAGTTAAATACCACAAGATATATATTTGCAAAGATAAATATTTCAACAGATACAAACAAATCAGAAGCAAACATCAACAGAACAATACTTAAAGTTAAAAGAAGTATGGAGCATAAATGCTCTACTAATATATTTTCTTAAATATGTTTTCAAGTGGAAATTTATTTCCCACTTTTGAAATAACCAAAAGCAAACAATGCAAGATGATGATGAATGCATGCATGAATTTTCTTTTCAAGGCAAAATACTATAATAGTTTTCAAAAGTTTTAAATTTTTCTGATTTTTCAGCTTTTGAAAAACCTGGGATGTTACATACTACCACCCTTAAAAGGAATCTCGTCCCGAGATTCGGGAAGGCTAGCAAAAGGTTGTGACTGGGATATCAGGGTAACTACCACCCTTAAAGTATTTTTGTGGGTAGGGAAAACTTTCAGAACGTACCATTTACTTCTTCCACGTTGATGTGGTTCACATATCCTTTGTCAAAAAGATTTGACTTGGTGGCTTCTTCTGCTTTCTTCTCAGGGCATTCATTTGAGTAATGTCCCTTATTCCTGCACTTGTAACAGGTGATGTGGCTGATATCTTTCTTGGGTTCAGGATTTGGGCGGTGTTGTCCATTGTTATTGTTACCAGCATGTCCATTTCCCTTATGGTCTCCATTGCTTCCTTTGAGTCCACCGTTGTGATCATGATGCTTGTGGTGGCCATTATGTTGATGAAAATCATGAGAAGAATGTTTCTTGAATGAGGATTCAGCATGATGTTTGTTGATTCCAGCCTTCCTCTTCCTGTTTTCAGCTTTCTTTATGCTATCTTCAAGGGTAATTGCTTGATCAAGAAGTGTCTGATAGGTTGGAGCATAAGCCACAGTCAAAGGTATCTTCAGTTCATCACTTAGTCCCTTGAGGAATTTAGCCTTCCTCTTTGCATCTGTGTCAATGTCCTCAGGAGCATATCGAGACAAGGCATGAAAGTCATCCATGTACTCCTTAAGACTTCTGTTCCCCTGACGCAGATTGCGGAACTCTTCCTGTTTCAGATTCATAACGCCTGTGGAGATATGAGCATTACGGAATCCTTCCTTGAAATCCTCCCAGGTCAAAGTGTCCAATGGATGAGTAATCTGATAAGTTTCCCACCATTGGGCTGCAGGTCCTTCAAGCAGATGTGCGGTGAACCTAATTTTCTCAGCATCTTCACATTCAGCTGTCACCAGATCTTTTTGCACCGAACACAACCAGTCATCAGCCACAATTGGGTCAGTTGTAGTTGAGAACTTGTTTGGCCTAAGCCTAAGGAACCTGGCAAGTCTGTCCACTTGGGGAGGAGGTGGTGGTGGTGGTCCATGTTGATTTGCCATGAATTGAGCCATCATGGTCATCAGTTGAGTCTGGGCAGCCATCATCTGTTGCATCATAGCTTCATTGTTGTTGTTGTTGTTGTTGTTGTTTTCAGGTGCACGACGGGGAGGCATCTGTGGTTTAAGCATAGATGAGTAAAAGATAGACAGATCTAGAAGAAATATTCCTACCCATACAAGCAGTTTGTCACAAACAACCAAACTTGTGAAAAATCCAAACATCTTTTGAGAAAAACGAACTAAACGTTTTGGATCGAAGTACACCAAGGGTATGGAGAAACAGATATGATAGTACCGCCATACCACAATTTGATAGGTCAATACATCAACATGCTCTCATTATTCTATTACATAAAGGGGGTCTAGTCTATTTCCTTCCTAAGTGCGTCGAGTTCTTCCTCTATTTTCTTGAGTTCATCAAGGTACTTCTGGGTGTTGTGAAGCCTAAATCGAAGTCTTTCTCCCAGGTGCTTGATGGCCTCCCATGCTGCACTTTTTGCTGAATCAAAGAATGATGTGTGGAGTATTGGGTTTGTGAACATGCAGCAACCATTGGTCCTGTGGTTATCGTCTTTGCTCTTGTATATATGGAGTTGAACCCACCAGTACTCTTGACCTTCATCCATGAAAGGAAATCCTTTGTATATTGCTTCTCCTTCGAATCCCAAGCTCTTCATGGTATCCTTAAGTGCTCTTGGAAACTCGGTGTCCCATTGTAGAGTCATGGTCATCACTGGTCCTTTCTTGATTGATTCAATGAGGCTGGTCATCTAAAAACAAGAGAAGGTGTTCAGAAAGCAAGCAGTTAAGATAGCTAAAAGAATGACATTAGAAAAGTTTTGGACTTAGAGAAAATAAATTTTGTCCTAGGGCTTTCTTATTCCTAACCAGACTTAGGGTTTCGAACCTACAGGCAACACAGTGCTCTGATACCATCTGTAACGGACCTGCACTTAGAAAATTGGCAAGATCCCTGTGTATAGTGCAAACCCCTGGATCGTTTCATTTGCACACACAGTTTAAGACGAATATCACAACATTGTATCATTATTACACGAATGATCCAGACTTGGTAAAATAAAGTTCATTACAACTTGCATAGCATAAAGCTAGCTTGATAGAGTAAAGCAGCGGTAATTTATTCTTCATGGAGTCTCCATCATCTTCATGTGCCACAGGCGAAAACATGTTGGTTGCAGACTCGAAACCCTTAACGAAACTCACTCGTCGTCAGAACAATCTGCAACAAAATAAAATTTTGCAACAGAGTGGGTCAGATACCATTAAAAATGGATCTGGCAAGTGACACTATGTGGACACTTAGTGGAATAACTCTAATAACCTATATGCATATTTGGCTGGTGGAGTTCAAGGCTGTTTTGCATAAAGCCAATTTTTGCCTAACACTTTGTAAAACTTTTCTTCCAATTTTGAGACAAGTATGGCGTGAAAACCATAGTCTCATCTACCCTTGTTCACCCATCAAAATTTTACTTAGAGAAAAGAGATGTTGGGAGCCTCCGTTGCCATCCTTGATCAGCTGCTTCAATTGTCCGTAACCGGGGACACGGCTAAGTACTTAGTTTTAACTCTGCAGAGGTTGTGCACTTTCACCATTAGACCCAACAAACCCAAACTATCCTCAAGCACTCAAATTGTGCTAAGGAAAAGGAGAGAGTTGAGACGAGACTTTTCAGAAGCATATTCCCCATCCCATACTGGCTTGACCCGTTCCCTCCTACATCCTCTACATCTGCTTGTCAAGCCGGGAGGAGTCCACGCAACTTAATCCATCTAGCCAGAGCCCATTTGACTAATGGCTGCACGATAAGCAACATCACTTAGAGAAACTTTGGTCCCTTTGCTCCTGGGTGGCAAACCACAAGTGAATATCCCTTCGGGACAACACTCAACTCTCGTCATCCTTGCAATCCCAAATCCACCCAGGTGATAAATTAACTTAGTAGAATTTAAGCTTTGAATAAAACAAATTTGCATAGCATCAATAATTCTACTAAGTTATCGATAGGATTCTAGACACAACTAGTGTAAAGGAGATAGTAGGTTTAGCATAGCAATACTATCCAACACATGCATATAAACAAATATTCTAAGTCATGCATAATAAAAATAATTAGGAAATTCATGAGGGTGTGCCACTTGCCTTGGCAAACAGAAGAACAGGTGTAGCAGTTGCAACCACCTTCGTCTCTCTCCGGAATTTCTAACAAGTCAAACAAATCACAAATAAACACACAATCATAAATGCAACACTTAGAAAAATATGATATGCATGAGATGCAGGATGACACAATAATTATGGTAGGAAAGACATGCAAACAAAATAAGGGAAAGACATAAATAACAATATCCCATTTAGCTAAGGCAAGGTCCAGGTTGAGCCTAAAGTAAACTTGATCAAACAACTTGACAAAAGTTGTAAGGCTATTCTAAGTCTTCACAAGTTTGGTCTTCAATTAATCTTCAACCCCTTTGTAGCCTCATTGTTCTTCAATGGTCTTCAATTAGCACTGTTAGGGACTTAGTCTTAAACACCTAGGATTTGGTCTATGTCCAAAGTGAGACAAAACTTAGAAAGAAAGCAAAGATAGAAATAAAGTAGTTGGTCTTCAAAATTCTTCTCCTTGTTCCTTGTAGTTTTACTTGATGCGATGACTTCATTGCACTTGTGGACTTGTTGATTCTGAAGACTTGATGATGTTGGCAGAAGATTGATCTTGAATATAACTTAGCCACCATGAAGTTTAGGAGAAGAAGTAAGAAGGAGAGAAAGGGGAGAAAGACTTAGAAGATGTAGCTGGTTGGTCTTCATGAACTTTCTCTTGATTTCTTCTAAGTACTTTTCTTCTTGGAGATGTTCCTGAGTCTTGTCTTCTTGGCTAAGTCCTTCTTGGTTCTTGATTGTTTCCACTAATTTCTAACTTAGTGGTTTTAACTAGAGGGGTCAAAAGAGCTAGCATTCATTCTCAAAATTTCTAAGGAGGAAGTCATGTGAAAGTATAAAATAATACTAAGGACTTAATTATGCATGCCATGCTTATGTAAATGCTCTAAGGAAATGCAAGCAAACAAGATGTTCCAAAAATAACTAAGTACCAAAGAGGTCAAACAATAAGTCAAAATAATTTCTAAGTAAGAGTTCATAAAATAAGGTGTTGGTATTTTTCTAAGGAAAAATACTTTTAAAACCATAGTTGATAAAATTTCTAAGGACAACACTTGTCAAAAATAGCACTTAGGAAAATATTCTAAAATCACTAAGTTTTCAAGATGCTAAATTTTTCTAAGGAAAAGATTTAACACTTTTAAGATGTTGAAATTTTCTAAGGGAAATAGTGTTGTCAAAATAATTATCAAATATTTTCTAAGGAAATTTTCCACGAAAAAGTGTTGTCAAAATTTTATTACTCAAAATTTTTCTAAGGAAGAAATAACACTTTTGTGGGAGAGGTGAAATATTTCTAAGTTATTTTGCATCTAACGTGATCATCATGACTTAGCTAAAATTTCTATACGAAATTAATGTGGAGAACAATTTTAATATAATTTACTTATTAAAATAACACCTAAAAAGAAATAAAAACAATTTACATGCAAAAACACATAAAAACACTTCTACAAAAATACAGAGCAATGCTACGGCCATTATTTATACAAACAAAAATATAGCAAAATATTTTGCTCAATTATCAATTTTTAAAAATTAAATTATAGCCAAAATATCAATTAAACATTTTTAAAATTTATCTAAATTAATTTCGTCCAAACCTCAAATTAAGCATACAGAAAGTTTCTACACATTATTAGCTTTCCAAAAATACAAATTTCATAAATTTTGGCTAAAGGAATAAAAATTAATAATGAATCTAAAATCCAGGGACTAATCTGTGATGCGCAGGGGCTAAACTGCAAAGAAACTAAAAGATTCCTCGCTCTGAAGTCCCCAGGCGACGTGGCGCTTCCTGATTGGTGCGCGTTTCCTTCACGGGCAGATGCGGGCGCGGGCGGACGGACGCGGACGTGGGCGATGCGGGCGACTCCGTGACGTGGCGACTCCTCATTGGTTGATACCTCTTCGCGGCGTCGATCTAATCTTGAGCGTTGAAGCCAGATCCAACGGCCTAAGTTCTACTGGACCATAAGGTCGCCGGCGCGGCTGCCGGTGCTACTCCGACGATGGTGGCTCCATTGCCGGCGACGAGCTAACCGCAAAACAGAAGAGGACTGGATGCGCGAGTCGTACCCTGGGGCGTAGATCGACACGGCGAAGACGATGGCGTGGTCAGGGAGAAGCTTCGCGTCCTGGTTCGCCGGGATTGCTCGCCGGAGTCGCCGAGGGCGGCTGGAGCTTCGGGTCGAGCTCGAACTGCTCGTTCTGCTGCGGAATAAAATACGGCACCAGGTCAGAAAGCTGCGCGAGGAAGAGTTAAGAAGAACGGAAGGGATGAGGAGGCTCAGGGTGTCCTGTACTCGCCGGTATTTGAAGATTACGACGGCGGCCGTGGCGGCGCTCCGTGGATGATCTCGAGCAGCCTGGAGGCTCTCGGGTTTAGGTTTCTGGGGCAAAAGAGGCGGCGGGGACGGAGGTTTATATGGGGGAAAGGGTTCGTGCAAATACGCAACAAATCGCGACGAAATCGGGCGGATTCGGTTAGGGTTCGGGAGGAATCCGTGATGAACACGGTGGAGACGATGATGACGTCATCGCTGACGTCATTGGTGGGGCCCACATGTCAGTCAGAGGAAAGGACGAGGCGGCCTGGGCCGTGGCCGGTGTTGGGCTGTTGCGCGCGAGGGTTAGCTAAATGGGCTCGGCCCAATTAGGCCAGGCGTTAGTTTTTCCACGAAAACATTTTCTTCTTTTCTGTTTTATTTCAAAACCAAATAACTTTTGAATTATAAATCCAAATCAAATCAAACCACTTTCAATAATTTTGTAAAAACAAACTCTTTGATCTGCAGCCTTTAAATATCATTTTCCAAAATATTTTATTATCTAAAATTTTGAAATGAGGTTAAATGGATTTTGGACATAATAATGCCATTTTAAATCTATAGGGTTTTTATGAATTCCTTTTGAAATATAATTTTAACCCAAGGCCAAATATAAGTAATGTGATTTATCTCACTCAATAAAATAATTTGGTATAAAACATAAGTAGTTTTAAAAAGGGTTTTGATAAATCAAAATGATTTCAAAACTCATTTTAGAAATCCAAATAAATATTTTCTTTCAAAAGTAAGACTATAAAATTTGAGAATAGAGATTAGGTAAGTAATAGAATAATTCTTAACACATCCAAACTATTCACAATCAACACCCTTTTTCAAATAGAAATCATTTTGATTTCCAAACTAGTTTTTTTTATAAACAATATGGCACTTAATGTCAAATTTAAAATAGGTTTTTAAAACAATCAAATGTGGCTTAAGTAAAAGTTAAATACCACAAGATATATATTTGCAAAGATAAATATTTCAACAGATACAAACAAATCAGAAGCAAACATCAACAGAACAATACTTAAAGTTAAAAGAAGTATGGAGCATAAATGCTCTACTAATATATTTTCTTAAATATGTTTTCAAGTGGAAATTTATTTCCCACTTTTGAAATAACCAAAAGCAAACAATGCAAGATGATGATGAATGCATGCATGAATTTTCTTTTCAAGGCAAAATACTATAATAGTTTTCAAAAGTTTTAAATTTTTCTGATTTTTCAGCTTTTGAAAAACCTGGGATGTTACATAACACAAGCTCAAGCTTTGCTAGATCTTCCAATCCCTCCACCCAAACTAGTTGATCTTTGGGGGATTGAAGGAGAAGTCCCCGATCTACATCTTCACCAAGCCGTTATTCATTTCCCCCTCATTCACTTGAGGAATTGATGCATGTAAAATGCATACATGAACTTTGCACTATATTACTTATATTCCAATCATATTTGCATTATATAAGGGTTATATTAATGGTTTATAATGATTTTGGGAATTTTATATTTATTTCCTATTTTTATGGAATTAACCCTGCGCAGGCAGAAAACCCTATTTCTTTCCTTTAATGTTTCATGGACCCAAACGACGTCCAAATGACCTGCAAATTTATGAGCGTTAATATTTGGAAGGAAGAAGACTTGGGTGCGAAGGAATCGAACAAACGGAGCCCCGAGGGCCAAAAGAGGTGGGCCCACGCGGCCCCTGTACTTGGCCGTGTGGGACCCCTCAAGTTGGGCCTCGACGCTCCGTTGCCGTCGATCTTTTCTCCACCGACTAGGTTTTGACCTAAAACCGCCTATAAAAATAGTCCCCCGACGTTCTCTGGAAGGGCGCCACCGAAACACAGAAACACTGAAACAGAGACCTGGAGCTGCAGATTGGAGGTGAAAAACTTCGGCGGGGTGCTGTCGGCGTAGTCTCCATCTTCTCCATCGACTTCTCCACCGTCTCCATGATGAAGAGGGAGTAGTCCACCTCTGGACTATGGATTTGTGGAAGTAACTTATGTATCTCTCCTCTCTCTGAGCTACACTAATTAGCACCGTATGAGCTGCTGAACATGATTACGGTCATCTTTGTAATACATATGTGGTGGGTCTTTTTTATGAGTTAATATATGTTTGAGATTGCAAATGTTTTGTTTCAGTTATGAATATAGATGCATATTATGTACCCCGTTCTTATTCACTTGTTATGATCAAGCATGTTTATGAGAGTGTGTGTGGGGTAATGTGTGCATTAGTTGGAGTAACGGGGGGTGGCTAGGGCAGTGAACGTGAGAGAAAGTTTTGCGATCCACTTGGGTATCTCTACCTTACTTTGTTGCCTCACTAGGGATAAAGAAAAATACCTTGCTACAGGGGTTGTGGGTGACCATGCCGCTTCTCCGTGACTAGATCTAGCATGTTCTTATTTTAACTTCATGTCATGAAACTTAAAGCTATACTCTGATTTATCTTAATTACTGAGGTGTTATGATTTAGTTCGCATCTTGGTGGAGTATAAGTGAGACTAATAAACAAAAGGTCTCTATGTTAGGACGTGATGCCCATATAATTAGTAACTTGTCACTAAACTTTTGTGTTGCAATCTCATATGTTAACTCTAGTATTCCATTGTCTACCACTTTATTAAAGAGAGAGTGCATTTGTGAAACCATGAACCCAGGTCCATTTTTAATCATAAGAAACACCTTTCCAACAACTTTTACCACTTTTACATTTTCTGCCATTATTAAATCCGAAAATACAAAAACACTTTTACATCTTGCATACATCATTAAAAACCCAAAAATATCATTGTTATCATCATCCTTGCATATTTATTTTCCATCATTGCATATTTATTTCTTGTTTGCATCACATACTATCTTGATACCATTCTTACACCTTGTGCTTGACAACCACAGGTGAGGTTGAGGACCAAAACATTTAACTTTGTTTTGTAGGTAACCAAAAGAAGGATAGGAAGATAAATGTTTCACTATTGATTCTCCGAGAGTTCGATATTAAACCTTCGAGTCACCCTCGTGGGGAAAACACGTCTTCCACTTGATACACACTCTGCACTTGGAGTCTCAACCTAACCCCGTTTACTTTTTCATTCAGGTAGCTGATACGTCCATTTTGCATCACTATTTTATATCATAATTTACTATTATTATTGATATATTTCATATTTAGAGATGATACTTATGTTATTCTACCTATTTTGCATGTTTGATGATTATTGGAGAATTAAACACCGGAGTCAGATTTCTGCTGGAAAAAGGACCGTCAAGACACCATATTTCTGAAGATCAATAATTCAAGGAAAACATCCAGAAGTTCCTATTTTATCAGATGCCGGAGGCAGCCAAAAGGGGAGGCCAAGGTGGGCCACCATGGGCCCTCACCATGTGGTGGCGCGGCCCACCTTGCCCCCGCGCCGCCACGTGGTGAGGAGGCCCTGGCCCACCTCTGCCAGCCCCCTTTCGTACATCATCCCCAGGAAACCCTAAGCCTAGGGGGGACGTCGAGGAAATATTCCGCCGCCTCCACGAGGCGGAAAACACCAGAGAGAAAAAGCTCTCCGGCAGGGAGAAATCTGCCGGGGAAATTCCTTCCCGGAGGGGGAAATCGTCGCCATCGTCACCGTCATCGAGCTGGACTTCATTGGGATCATCATCATCTCCACCACCAGCACCATCATCTCGCCGCTCCACTCCGTTCCGCTGTAACATCTAGGGTTGAATCTTGTCTAGTTCATAGGGGAAGCTTTCCCGGTGTTAATTACTCCTTGTGGTTGATGCTATTGAGTGAAACCGTTGAATTAAGGTTTATGTCCAGATTGTTATTCATCATTATATCACCTCTGATCATGTTCCATATGATGTCTTGTGAGTAGTTCGTTTAGTTCTTGAGGACATGGGAGAAGTCTTGATGTTAGTAGTGAATTATGTTGAGTAATATTTAATGGTTTGATATTTAAGTTGTGGTGTTATTCTTCTAGTGGTGTCATGTGAACGTCGACTACATGACACTTCACCTTTATGGGCCTAGGGGAATGCATTGTGTATTCGGTTGCCAATTGTGGGGTTGCCGGAGTGACAGAAACCTAAACCCGTTGGTATATCGATGCATGAGGGATAGCAGGATCTCAGAGTTTAAGGCTGTGGTTAGATTTATCTTAATTACTTTCTTGTATTTGCGGATGCTTGCAAGGGGTATAATCACAAGTATGTATTAGTCCTAGGAAGGGCGGTGCATTAGCATAGGTTCACCCACACAACACTTATCAAAACAATGAAGATTAATCAACTATATGAAGCGAAAGCACTTGACGAAATTCCCGTGTGTCCTCAAGAACGTTTGGTCATCATAAGTAAACCTACCGGCTTGTCCTTTGCTGTAGAAAGGATTGGGCCACTCGCTGCAATTATTATTACTGCATTTTATTTACTTGTACTTTATTTATCTGCTATATCAAAAACCCTAAAAACTTGTCTGCTAGTATTTACAGTGAATTCCATATCAAAACTGCTTGTCAACACCTTCTGCTCCTCGTTGGGTTCGACACTCTTATTTATCGAAAGTACTACGATACACCCCCTATACTTGTGGGTCATCAAGACTATTTTCTGGCGCCGTTGCCGGGGAGTGAAGCGCTATTGGTAAGTGGAATTGGTAAGGAAAACTCTTACTGTACGTGCTGTTTTTATTTTTGCCTGCTGCTATATTTCATTATGGAGAGATCTTCTCTTGAATTCCTATTTGGGAAAACCACTACCACTGCTAAGGTAGTAGAGGAGGCGCCACCTGAGCAGGTAATCCCATTCAAAATACCTATGAAAATTGTTGAACGTGTTACGAATAACCGCTATGAAGGGGATGGAACTGTCCATCCTGGTGATCATTTATTATTTTTACATGAATTATGCGAGTTATTCAAGTGTGCAGGTATTTCAATGGTGAAGTTAAGAAGAAACTATTCTCTATATCGCTGTCTGGTAGAGCTGCACATTGGTATAAACTGCTGAAGAATGGGCGTTCTCTTGGTTGGGAGGAAATTGTACCTCTCTTTTATTCTAAATTCTATCCTCCAAGTGAGATTCACAAAGACCGGAACCTCATATATAATTTTTGGCCTCATGATGGAGAAAGTATTGCCCAAGCGTGGGGGAGATTGAAGTCATTAATGCTCAAATGCCCCATTCATGAGCTTCCTGGTAATGTTGTTATTGATAACTTCTATGCAAGGCTTTCCTTTCAGGATAAAACTCTATTGGATACTGCTTGTTCTGGATCATTCACTCGTAATAAAGAAGAGTTTAAATGGGACCTTCTTGATCGGATTCAGGAGAACACTGAAGGATGGGAGAACGACAAAGGTAGAGAGTCAGGTATAAAATATGATTTCGAATGCATTAAAACTTTCATGAATACTGATGATTTTCGAAATGTTAGTACTGCTTATGGCCTTGACTCTCAAGTTGTTGCAAATTTTTATAAAGCTTTTGCCTCCTATTTCGGTATGCCTAAGGAGGGTTTTAAGAATTATCATGAACCTTATAAAGATAAAATGTTTCTCCTGTGACTAGAACTATTGAAGTTAACACTGTTGATCACATTATTCCTGAACCTTATATTGAAAAAGTTCCTTTTCCTGCTAAAATAAAGGAACACTCTATTATAGCTAGCGTTGTTAACAAAAGTACAAAGAAAGCTATAGAACCTGATGAACAAATAACTGTTGAACCTGCTGTAGCAATGGTTAAGGACCTTGTCACTGAAAATATAGAAGATGGTCATATTATCTTTTGTGAAGATGCTTCTAATATTGTTTCACATCCTAAAAGCTCTAGGAAAACTAGTGTTCCTGTGCTTTCTGTTAGGATAGGTGATCATTGCTATTATGGTTTATGTGATATTGGTGCAAGTTCAAGTGCCATTCCTTATGAGCTTTACAGGGAAATTATGCATGAAATTGGTTCTTGTGAACTTGAGGAAATTGATGTGGTTATTCAGCTTGCTAATAGAGAAACTATCTCTCCAATTGGTATTGTTAGAGATGTGGAAGTTTTATGTGGTAAGACTAAATATCCTGCTGATTTTCTAGTACTTGGTTCAGCTGCTAGTAAGACTTGTCCTATCATTTTTGGTAGACCTTTTCTGAATACTTGTGGTGCTGTTATAGATTGTAAGAAAGAGAAAATCTTTACTAAATTTGCTGGTGAATCTTATGAGTTCAATTTCTCTAAATTTGCTAAAGTTCCTTATGAAACCGAATTGCCTAATGAAGATTTTAAAGTTGCTCAGCTTGCCTCTATTGCTCTTGCTCCTAACAATGCTTTGCAGCAACATATGGAGGACCACGAAAGTGAGGTCTTTATGGAAGAAAGGAATGAGCTTGACGAAATATTCCTTCGTCAACCTATACTTAAACATAACTTACCGGTGGAAGATTTGGGTACCACTCTACCACCAAAGGAGGATCCGTTTTTGATTTAAAACCTTTACCTGATAATCTTAAATATGCTTATATTGATGATAAGAAAATATATCCTGTTATTATTAGTTCTAAACTTTCAGGTAGAGAAGAGGAAAGGTTATTGGAGTGTTGAAGAAACACCGTGGAGCTATGGGCTATACTCTTGATGATTTGAAAGGGATCTCCCCTGCTATTTGTCAACATGCTATTAATATGGAACCTGATGCAAAGCCAGTTGTTGAACATCAACGTCGTTTAATACCCAAGATGAAGGAAGTGGTAAGAAATGAGGTATTGAAACTTCTTGAAGCTGGTATTATTTATCCTATTGCTGATAGTAGATGGGTAAGTCCTGTGCATTGTGTTCCTAAGAAAGGAGGAATTACTGTTGTGCCTAATGAAAATGATGAACTTATTCCTCAAAGAGTAGTAGTTGGTTATAGAATGTGCATTGATTTTAGAAAGGTTAACAAAGTTACTAAGAAGGATCATTATCCTTTACCTTTATTGATCAAATGTTAGAGAGGTTGTCTAAGAAGACTCATTTTTGTTTCCTTGATGGTTATTCTGGGTTTTCTCAAATTGCTGTGAGAAAGCAAGATCAAGAGAAAACTACTTTTACTTGTCCTTATGGAACTATGCTTATAGACGTATGCCTTTTGGTTTGTGTAATGCTCCTGCTACTTTTCAAAGATGCATGTCTGCTATTTTTCATGGTTTTTGTGAGGAAATTGTGGAAGTCTTCATGGACGATTTTTCCGTCTATGGAACTTCTTTTGATAATTGTTTGCACAATCTTGATAAAGTTTTGCAGAGATGTGAAGAAACTAATCTTGTTCTTAATTGGGAGAAATGCCACTTTATGGTCAATGAAGGAATTGTTCTTGGACATAAAATCTCTGAAAGAGGCATTGAAGTTGATCGAGCTAAAGTTGAGGCAATAGAGAAAATGCCTTGCCCAGAGATGTCAAAGGTATTCGTAGTATTCTTGGTCATGCTGGTTTCTATAGGAGGTTTATTAAAGATTTCTCTAAAATTTCAAAGCCCTTACTAATCTTCTCCAAAAAGATGTACCTTTTGTTTTTGATGATGATTGTAAGGAAGCTTTTGAAACTCTGAAGAAGGCTTTAATTACTGCTCCTATTGTTCAACCACCTGATTGGACGTTACCTTTTGAAATTATGTGTGATGCTAGTGATTTTGCTGTTGGTGCTGTTCTTGGACAGCGGATAGATAAGAAGTTGAATGTTATTCATTATGCTAGTAAGACTCTTGATTCTGCTCAAAAGAATTATGCAACTACTGAAAAAGAGTTCCTAGCTGTAGTATTTGCTTGTGACAAATTTAGACCTTATATTGTTGATTCAAAAGTCATTATTCATACTGATCATGCTGCTATTAGGTACCTTATGGAAAAGAAAGATGCTAAGCCTAGGCTTATTAGATGGGTGCTTCTTTTGCAAGAGTTTGATTTACATATTGTAGATAGGAAAGGTGCTGAAAATCCTGTTGCTGATAATTTGTCTAGATTGGAAAACATTGCTTATGATCCTATTCCTGTTAATGATAGTTTTCCAAATGAACAGTTGGCTGCAATAAGGGTAAGTTCGCGAGATAGTCCTTGGTATGCTGATTATGCTAACTTTATTGTTTCCAAGTACTTGCCTCCAACCTTTTCAGCTCAGCAAAGAAGGAAATTCTTTTATGACTTGAGGCATTATTTTTGGGATGACCCACATTATATAAAGAAGGAGTAGATGGCATTATGCGAAGATGTGTTCCAGAACATGAACAACGAGAGATATTGAGAAAGTGCCATGGTAGTGCTTATGGAGGACATCATGCTGGAGATAGAACTGCACAAAAGGTTCTACAATCAGGTTTTTATTGGCCTACCCTCTTTAAAGATGCAAGAAAGTTTATTTTATCTTGTGATGAATGTCAAAGAGTTGGTAATATCTCTAGACGTAATGAAATGCCTATGATTATTCTCTTGTTATTGAACCATTTGACTGTTGGGGATTCGACTTTATGGGTCCTTTTCCTCCTTCAGAAGGTAATACTCATATACTTGTTGCTGTTGATTATGTTACTAAATGGGTAGAAGCTATACCTACAAAAGTGCTGATGGTGAGACCTCTTTAAAAATGCTTCAAGATGTTATTTTTCCTAGGTTTGGTGTGCCTAGATATCTTATGACTGATGGAGGTTCTCATTTTATTCATGGTGGTTTTAGAAAGACCCTTGCTAAATATGGTGTTAATCATAGAATTGCTTCAGCTTATCATCCCCAAACTAGTGGGCAAGTAGAATTATCAAATAGAGAGATTAAATCTATCTTGCAAAAGACTGTTAATAAATCTAGAAAGAATTGGGCTAGTAAGTTAAATGATGCTTTATGGGCTTATAGAACTGCTTATAAAAACCCTATGGGTATGTCTCCTTATAAAATGGTTTATGGTAAAGCTTGTCACTTGCCTCTAGAATTAGAACACAAAGCTTATTGGGCAGTGAGGGAACTTAATAGAGACTTTAAACTTGCTGGTGAAAAGAGGTTGCTTCATTTGAGTTCTTTAGATGAATGGAGAAGTGAGGCTTATGAAAATGCTAGACTTTTTAAAGAGAAAGTTAAGAAATGGCATGATAGGAGAATTATTAAAAGAGAGTTTAATGTTGGTGAGAAAGTTCTATTGTATAGGTCTCGTCTCAGATTTTTTGCAGGAAAATTACTCTCAAAATGGGAAGGACCTTTTGTTATTGTGGAGGTATATCGTTCAGGTGCAATAAAGATTGCTTCACTTAAAGACAACTCTACACAAGTGGTGAATGGACAAAGACTCAAACATTATATTTCTGGAGATCCTTATGATGAAGATGTTGATACTATTCAAGTGGTGACTCCGGAAGTTTTATTGAAAAGCAAATTCAGGGGACTGCAGAGTCTGTTTTCGAATAGGTAACAGTTTTGGTAAGAAAAAGTTCGCGTTTAACTTTCCAAGAGTTATTTTTGTCATTTATTTTAAATATGGAAAAATAAGAGACCAAACCGGGTAGAAGAAGGTGCCCGAGGGCACCTCACCATGCCGTGGCGTGGGCCCACCCCTGGCCGCGCCGCCACATGGTGAGGGCACCTCGGAGCCCGTCTCCGACCAGGTTTTCTCCTGTACCTTCCTTTTGTTGTAAAACTTTTTGCTATATAATCCCCCGGAACCCCCGAGGTCCGTATATCGCCTTTTCGTCGTGTTTTTGTTTCGATCTGTTTCTACCAGATTTCATCCGTGGATCTAGAGCCGCCATGTGTTTGTCTGAACCTCCAAGGATAGTTTCTTTGCGAACGTCGTCAACCCGTACATGAACAAGTTGAAGATGCATCCAAAGGATTCGCTGCTCAAGGATGGGGAGTTGCAAGTGGAAGACGTTCAAGGTCCTAAAGGGGAAGGAAGTCTGGAAGACAGGATGGACAAGCTGGAGCAAGAGGTCTTTACATACAAGAAGATGGCGGAACGTGAATTGGACATCTTTAACAGGATGGTGTCTGTCGCAGCAGTGGAAACACGGGGTCCCCTAGTGCTGCCAAAGTGGGTCCACCACCTGTGGCCCAGCGCGAAGATGGACAAGGCCAAGACACGAAGCAAGGCTGGCAGACACTCCACGCGCCATCCAAGTCTGCCGGGTGCGAAGGACCCCGGAGTCCATCGCACCCGGAAGAGAGAAAGGACCTCGAAAGCCTAAGGCCCCGGCAGAGCCGGACTCCCTCTCAGGTATCAAGTTGTACCAGACGAAGCTAGGGTTTCCACCACCCTCCAGAAGATAGTAGAAGAACCCAGAAGACTTGGGAAGCAAGGCGCAGGCAGGGGACACCACCTACGGTGTGCCAGCCCTTTTCCCACCTCACTTTCCCCTAAAAGGCGGGGATCTCACCAAACAGGCAGAAGATGCTTGGAGGAGGAGGCGCCACGTCTCCACCTCAACCACGGAGAGGGGGAACTTCCCGCCAAGACCCCCCTCACGCTCCTCGTGTGACCTCTGTGGCTTCCCCTTGTCTATAAAAGGAGGACCGAGTCATGGCGAGGAGGGGAGGACGAATCCAATGCAAAACCTAAGCAAGAGCATAGTAAGACGTAGCTAGGGCAGGGAAGAGAAGGGAGGTGATCTCCTCAGGGCTAGGATCTGCCCTGTCTCCTTCCGCTGGCCAAAACCCTTTCCAGGTACCCCGCCGGAGACTCCATTGTAGCCACACCATGATGCTCCCATCTATCCAGACATGCAGGAGTAGGGCTGTTAGCCTTCGGGCGGCCTGAACCTGGGTAGATCGTCTTGTCCCTTGCTTGCTTGCCATCCACGCAGAGAGAGAGACAGAGAGCTCAGCGGCGGTACTTCTCCGGGAGACGTCTTCCAGCCTCCTTCGCATCCCTACCGAATCTACAAAGGGGGTGTCCATCATCCCCGGTGTCCGTCCTTCGTGACACGACATCTGGCGCGCCAGGTAGGGGGCACAAGTGTTGATCTCGTCTTCCTCATCTCGGAGATCTTGGTCGAGCTCTTCATCAAGCATGCCACCCAAGAAGAAGCCAGAGGCAGCGGCCTCCAAGGCTGCCTCTCCCTCGCGCACCCGAGCCTCCGCTGAGCGCCGCGCTGCGAGCGCACGCCGCGAAGGTACGCCACCCGTACAGCTTGCGGAGAAGACGGTGCCAGCCGGCGCGGGTGAACCCAGCCACAAAAATGGCGGCGGATCCAAGGAGGCATCGCTTCCACGCCCTTCCTTCCGGCCTCCGCCTCCTCCTTCTAGAGAAAAGAGCGTCGGCAACGGAGCTGCCAAGGACCAGACGGCTGGAGCTGCTCAGCCATCCAAGAGCAAGTCCTCCGCGCACATACCTACAGACGCTCGAGCTCGCCACGACGCCCTGGTGGCTGCCAAGGCTCTAATGCAGTACCCGCCAAGCACCACCGATCTCAAGGTGTACCAGCCGTGGAGGGCTCGCGTGGAGAAGCTCCTCGACTACGCCGATGGCGGCCCAGTGCGGCAGCCACGCAGGGGTCACGACAGGCCAGACGCGCGAACCGCGAGCTCATCCCCGAGCCGAGCGCCAGGCGGAGACAGAGCCACCACGAGCCGCTGGGTCCTCAACTTCAGATGATCATGACCTTCGCGACGACCTCGACAATCGCCGACGCGAGGACATGCGCACCCGCATCGAACGACGCCGGGAGCATCACCGCCGTGAAGACCGCGATGATGACATCGCAGAAGGCTGCAACGCCCTCGCCCCCGAGATTCGCCGCTTTGACTGGCCCAAGAAATTCAAGATTGACGTCCTTCGCTTCGACGGCACCACCAACCCCCGGGACTTCCTGCAGATCTACTCTCTAGCTGCGATGGTCGCCGGGCTGACGAGATCATGATGGCCAAATGGTTCCCGCTGGCCCTGAAGGGAGAGGCCCAGACCTGGCTCCTCAACCTTCCCAAGAACTCCATCCAATCCTGGCGAGCTCTGAAGGAACAGTTCCTGGGGGGCTTTCCAAGGAGGATACGAGCCTCCGGGTACCCCCAGAGATCTGTACGACTTCAAGCAACTACCGTGCGAAACTCTCCGTAAGTACATCCAGCGCTTCACCCACAAGATGAACACCATCCCCTGCATCAAAGAAGAGGTAGTCATCCAGTGCTTCAGCGCCAACGTCTGCAACCCTCGATGCAGGAGAAGCTGAGCATTCATCGCGTGGAAACTACCCGCAAGCTTGGGAGCTTGCGGATCGTTGCGCGCGGGCAGAAGAAGGTGTGAGAAAAGATGAGCTTGAAGACAAGGCCACTACTGCCAGGAACAAGAAGCGTGATGCTGGTGCCGACAGCGCGTCTTCGTCACCGAGCCACTCGCGAAGAAGGTCAAGCCCGTCGCAACTGAGGAAGAAGAAGCCGACCCATGGTGCCATCCACCCAGACGGCAACCATGCGCTCAAGGACTTGCCGCACACTCCGGTACCTCGCTGAGCGTGAGCAGCGTCGAACTGGCGGAGCCAATCACAACGACTGCTACAACTGCGGCCTTGTTGGGCACATCGCTCGAGATTGTCCCACGGGTCGCCAAGGCGGAGGTGGTTGTGGTTGGAATCGGGTGCGGTGGCCGCGGAGGCCGAGGAGGAGGGCACGACGAACAAGGAGGGCGTGAGCAGAACAATCAGGCGGTTGCCCCGGCTAACAATGGGAAGCTCTCGCAGTACAAGGAGGCAATGGTGGCATGTTCCAGGAAGTCA